>CM042691.1:321453967-321678286 GCA_023614405.1 Avena insularis
TGAGTCTCCACCTTCTACCTTCAGGCACCATTAAGAGAGCATAGTTGTTATTCTGTGTGCAATGTTCCAAAGCTTATTAATTGATGCAAATTGTGTTATTACTTGTTCATGTGCTATCTGTTTCTAGTCACCCTTGTGAACTTGGCAGGTGTCCTATGCATTATATTGCTACTCTATGAGGGACAAGCTGATTGCCACTATGCTATGTTTTCAGCATGTGAAACAAACAAACGTTTTTCAATGCATATTATTCATGATCTTTGTTCCTAGATTGCCATGTTGCATGCATAGTTACTATGTCCTATTGTTAGAACTCCATCTTTCATGCACATGTTTAGAGTTCTTTGATCCCAACTTTCAATGCTTGCAAATGATTAGATCTTTATTGTGAGGGTGCATGTCACCTCAAAAATTATTCTGTTTATCACTTACCTACTCGAGGACGAGTAGGAGTTAAGCTTGGGGATGCTGATACGTTGGAAACGCATCTATAATTTTTGATGCTCCATGCTTGTTTTATATCTACTTTGCTTTACTTGTCCACACTTTGAGGTGCTTTTTACATGTTTTCTGGTACTAACCTATTAACAAGTTGCTGCAGTGCCAGATGCCTGTTTTCTGTTGTTTTTGGTTTTAGAAAAGTTAGTAAAGAAATATTCTCGGAATTGGACGGGACAAAGGACAAAGTCAATAACTTTCCGTGGGGAACAAGAAGTCCAGAGGAGAGGCTAGGGGCAGACCCATCCCAGCGCTGGGGTCGTGGACCGTGCGGCTTAGGGTTGGCGACCCTGGTCGCCTCCCGGACTCTCCCCTTCTCCTATATGAATCCCCCGATGCAGAAACTCTCAGTACCCGATCAGAAATCCAAGAAACCATCTGTAGCCACCGTCACCATCGTCCCTAGATCAGGGGGGATCTGAAGTTCTTCCCGGCACCCTGCCGAAGGGGAGATCATCCCGGAGGACTTCTCTCCGGTATGATTCATGAGTAGTTCCACCTTGGACTATCGTTCCATGTAGTAGCTAGATGGTTGTATCTCCTCCTTTGTGCTTTCATGTATAGATCTTGTGAGCTTCGTTCATGATCAAGATCTAATCTATTTGTAATCATGCATGTTGTGTTTGCGGGGATCCGATGGATATTGAGATTATTATGTTGGTTTGATTAATGGTTCTATCTTTATGATTCTATCATGTCTGTGTTGTTTGTGATCTTGCATGCTCTCCGTTGCTCGTGGTTATCTTGGCCAAGTAGTTGCTAGTGACTCCAAGAGGGAGTATTGATGCTCGATAGTGGGTTCATGCCTCTAGTTTCCAAGAGAAGTGACAGAAATATCTTCGGTTGTAGATGTGTTATTGCTACTAGGGAGAAAACAACGGTCTCTTGTTCATAGAACATGTGGACTGTTTACCTTACACACTTTGCTTAAAGCAGTTGTCTGTTGCTTATAACTTAATACTGGAGGGGGTTCAGATGATAACCTGAAGGTGGACTTCTAGTCATAGATGCAGTTGGATTATGGTCTATGTATATTGTTGTATTGCCCAATCAACCTCATAGGATCTTTCTAGCTAGTAATTGCATTGTTATGCCTTGCTCAGTTCCTATCAGTTGCCCCACTGTAATTTGTTTATCCTTCATGCCATATTGTTTATTTAAGGAGAGCACCTCTAGTTAACTATGGACCCCGGTCCAATCTTTACCATTGATACATCTTCCACTGTTACTTGTTTACTTGTTGCAAACCATTACCTTCCACACCATATGTTTAATCCTTTGTTATAGAAAACCGGTGAGCTTGACAACCTCACCGATTCGTTGGGGCAAAGTATCGAGTTTGTGTTATGCAGGTCTCTACGTTGCCAGCAACACCTGTGTGACGTTTCCTTCCTCCTACTGGTTCGATAACCTCGATTTCTTACTGAGGGAAACTTGTTGTTGTGCTCCTTCATACCTTGCTCTTGGGGTTTTCAACGAAGCGTTCCATGACAAGTATTGGGCGCCATCACGTTCCCACCAGGCCTAGGCGCGTCACCTGGGGTCGGTGGGCCCTCCTGGCCCTCCTAGTGAGATTCTCGTGGATAAATATTGGCATTTCCAAAAGTTCAGATCCATTTGACTTCGTTAAGGTCCCGAAACATTAAAAACATTGAAAACATGGTTTTTCTGCCATGCAGGGTTATAAACAAAATAAAGGGGATCATTGGTAAATCCTAAAAATCAATATAAAACAGGGATATACCATTATATATGGTACAAATATTTGGGAAAACATGTTAAAAAACTACAAAGTTCATGTATGCATTTTACATGCATCACCGAGGTATTCCCTGATCCTCCCGCCGGATTCCGTGTCACGTTCTTTGCCTTCGTCCCTTAGGAACTCTCTATTCCTCTGCGCGAATTTGTTCATGGTCTCTTTTCTCTACGGGCTATAGCTACACCAGCTGTCTCCCAATTCCATCATCCATATCCCAACCTACATGAGGAATTCCCACATACGGCGTCAATTGACGTGGGGTTAACAAGTCAATGCCCATTGTTAATGGACTTGTATTTTTGTGAAAGAGAGCTGCACTAGAAACTTCGTTCGGCTAATAGGCAAACAATACGGGAACACGAGGTTTACGCAGGTTTAGGCCCCCGGAGGAAAACCCTACCCCTGCTTTGTCTGCTCTTGATTATCGATGAACCGAAGGTTACATGGGGTGTCTTGATTGCGATGGTGCGCAGATGTAATATGTCGGGTGTATATGCTAGGGTTTTCAGATGTCCTCCCTGCGGCTCCCTCGTGGCCTTTATATTGGGAGGCCAGGTCTCATAATAACAACTGAGTCGGTTTACAATTTAGGGTTTTACCCTTTAAATTTTTTATCTACATCTTTCCATATCCTCTAAGGAGTCGCGTCCTTCATGGGCCTAGGCCACCCGGATCTTCATGGGCTTCGCCATCAGGTGTGGATCGTCACGTGGGCTTGCATTACGCCAAATCGAATAGGCCAATTTTTAGGGACATACCCATGTCACTAAGCCTTTTTATGAAGGGTCATCGACCACCTAGCGCGATGGTTGTTCTATGTGGCTTTCGTCCGTACGAGCCCTTGTGTCGATGGAAGGTTGAGTGGTGTAATAACGACATTCTCCGAAGCAACGTGTGAAATAAAAATATTTTGAATTTTATGTCATTAGAACATGAGGATTTTATGCGTTAAGAGTGAACGTTTTTGCTTAGATGCTAGGAAAATTTCTTTTTTCTTGGTAACTTTGGTGTTTTCTAGGTTTTTTTTCTAGAATTTTGCCGCCCGTTGGATTGCGATTGTGCAGCAGGGGAGTGAGTCGCGCCCTCGTGTCAGATTCACGCGCTATGGGGTCCCAAATATTTCTAGTTTTTTTTTGGAATGGTGTTTTAGGTTCAGACAAGTGCTTCCCTGAGTCAATGCAGAGACCGGTTCTAGTTCCGAACCGAGCCTCCGCTGGAAATATCTCTTTTTTTTGTGTCTTTAACCCTACATTAGACATTTCTTTAACGTTATATATATTTTATTCCATACCAACTTTTGCCGCACCATATCTTGATTTCAGAATGAAACTATATACTTAAAAAAAGTCTAAATACAATTTTTTTACAAAGCCAAAACATCTTATATTTTAAAAGGGACAGAGTAGCTTATTACTACAACCATGTCATTCGCTGTTTAGAGGCTTATTTTCTTTTCAAGATTCTCCGTCTCTAATCCACCCCGATATTTTGGTCTGCGATAATATTTCAATTAGCTAGTCCACCCTGGTATACTGTATATATATCGGTTTATGCTTGTCACATACTGTATCCGCATTTCTGTTCTGTCAGAAGAATCTGGACCCTATATTAATACAGCACGCCGGAATATCCTCTCACATACACACAAAAAAAAACAGTCGGAATTCCGCGTCCAGGCCGCCAACGGTTGGTGGTTCCGTCCTCCGCACGTACGCCGACCGGCGCTCACGCCCACGCCGCACGCCTCCGCTCTGCCGCTCTGCTCCGGCCGGCTTGCCGGAAACGGCAGCCATGCCATGTTGGTAAATCTGGGCAGAATTTGGTTTTAAACCGGTCAAACTATCAAACCAACCCATACCGAACCGGAACGGTGGTTTTTTCCAGTTTCTGAATCTAAACCGTGACCGGAAAACTCTGCCGGTTTGAGACCAGCCCCACACCGGAAAAACAAAGCTAAACCATGTTGGTATTTGTAACCGACAAGGCAACCCAGCCAATAATTGGAGGTCGGCGTTGAGTAGGAGTATTATTGTTGCCGTACGCAGCCATGATTTTCCGTTCCAGAGAAGCAGCAGTACTGGTATCATTAGTTTTGTGTATGTGCCGTGACAGCCTGACGAGCGAGGGAGCCGAAAGGGATCGGGGCACGCAGTTTTCTGTCGGGTCACTCGCCGTCGCGACCTTGGGCTGGTGCTGGTAGCCTGGCGAGTGGTTTTATGCATGACGTCTTTTCCATCGACGACATCTGACACTTGGACAGCAGATGTTGTGTAGCGCCCTCACAGCTCCAGACCATCCGTCCGTCCGTCCCTCTCGTGAGTAGTATTTTTTGCACGTATGGAGCAGCTTGCATTGCGTGAGAAAAAACACAAACAACTCTCTTGACACTGCCAAATCAAAGGGGGTGAAAGATGGACAGAGATGGAGGAGGGATACCTGATGAACTGAACCTAACATTGTCCTCACTCACTGGCTGGCTGACGGAAACTCTCCCTGGAGCTGGAAGAAAGATGAATCCAAGGCACGTACGCTTTGCGATCGAGCTGCAACGGCCGTCGCACATGCGCCAACAGTGCCGTGACAGGGTGACAGGTCTCTGTGAACAGCGCTTTTTTTTGTCACCACTGGCCGTTGGATCGAATATAATGAGAATGAATAGGGATTTTTTATCGGATATATTAGAAGATGGGACAAAAAACGACATGTTGTAGAGAGAGAGAGAACAGAGGTGGGCGATCGAGGTCAGATTAAAGTAGCTCCATGTGTGATCCACGCCGAGGGAAAAACAAGTGCTCCAGTTGAGTAGGACGCCGTCGCTGCAGTGGCGGCGCTTACCAATTAATTAATGAACCACAGTACGAAGAATCAACTAGCTATCTGATCGCTGATTTTCTACCATATATGTTCACCCCGTTCTTGATCACCAGCCGCCGGTTTCCGATCGAACGGCCAGCAGAGGCCCGAGCTACGCGACAGAACTCGCCCTACCACAACGGAAGAACCAAGACATGCGAGCAAGGTTCACGACTACCCCCAGAAAAACCGTTTTCCTACGACACATGCAACTAGCTAGCTAGCTAGCTAGAGCCATGGGTTAAGGAGGATAACATTGTTTACCTACACATCTCTCAATCAAAAGAAAAGCAAAAAAAAAGAAAATGCTCGAGCACAAATGCAGCAATCAACCGCCATCATCATCATCATCATCATCATCATGATGATGGGTTTGTTTGACCGTGGGTGGGGACGCGAATTTCAAGCTCGATCGCTTGTGGAGAACCCTCTTATCCGTCTGCCCGATCGACCGTGTCCCTCTTTGCATCTTTTCCCCGTAATAATCACCTACCGGATAGGGGTTTTAGGTAAGGAATAAGTTCCCTTGATTGCCACCCATCGTACTACTACTACCCTGCCCCGCGCAATGGATTTTTTAGCGCCCCTGGTTTAATTACGTCCACGGAACAAGTTCTCCTGTCCATGCGTACTACTCCGCCACGTCCCGCTTATTAGAACGTTAGATGTTTTTTTTACGTGCGTACAAGATCGATGAAGACAGCCACATCACACTCACAGGCCAAGCGTACACACACACGCGAGATCGAGCACGCGTGTACCCCTCCGTGTCCAATAAGTCAAACATTTTAAATTTCGACCGATTGTTTTTTTGAAAATAGTAACAAGCATATTGCAAAACTCCGTGTCAAAATGAATCTAGTTATACATATTGCTGAAGTACGATCCAAATTCATTAAGGAAGCAAATTTCTAATGAGCGGAGCGAGGACCCGTCGCCGGAGGCTTGGGCCGAAGTGTAGTTGAAGACCTACATTTACACCGATATATATATATAGAACATATTCATACTACACCACAAAGTGAATTACCCATCGTGTTTCACACTATATAGGTATCTACCATACGGAAGGTATGTAATGTAGTATGAAGTATATAAGAATATTTGGAAAATACTTCTACTCCGGTGTAACTACACCCACCTATATATACCTTCAAGTATTTGTAATATTTTATCATTTGAGTATGTTCATATACTATATCTAAGATACTTACAAGCAAGTTAGGTGAAAAAATTGTAAGTGCACCCATAGTTTGAACTATATATGTAAAATACCGTCATATTTATGCATTACAAAAGGGTATGTAATTAAATTCACATACTATCAAAAAAATAGTATATATACTGAAATATTTTATATACTTCAAACTATGGGTGCACTTACAATTTTTCACCTAACTTGCTTGTAAGTATCTTAGATATAGTATATGAACATACTCAAATAGATAAAGTATTACAAATACTGTAAGGTAGTATATAAGAGGTGTGTAGTTACATGGGAGTAAAGTATATATATATATATATATATATATATATATATATATATATATATATATATATATATATATATATATATATATATATATATATATACACACCTCTTATAAGTCGGCGGCCGAGATAGATTGCATGTGTGAAATTCTCGACGTTGTGTAAACACTCGCCGTTATAGTGAAGTTTCGTTGGCTGACGTCTCTGATCCTTTCCTCTATTTGTTAGAAAGGTTGTTCCACGTTAAATCCTTATCCCCTTGCTATGATTTTCTTTTTTGTTCTTTCTTATCTTCTTGTCACGCTTATAACACACTAATTTAGTGCTCCCTTCGTCCTAAAAAGGATGTAGCAGATTAGTCTAAATTCAAACGCATCTATACATTATTTAGTATATAAATTCACCTAAATTTAGTAAGATTTGCGACATCCTTTTTAAGACGGAGGGAGTATCATAAATGTTGCTATGTATTTTATAAAGTTGGTCAACTTTGATATTTTTTAATATAAAAACAAAGACTTCAAGTACACTTCTTTGTGAACAAAGGAAGCACTGCACACGCTAGGAAAACATTGTAGACGCAAATGTTCACACTTACACGTTGGCCTGCGCTCGCTTGCATGGATAACAGAGCAATAAAAGAAGGAAAATTCTAACGCGAGGCGCAACACTCGCGTCTTACCGTACGGCACAGAAACCGAGACATCCATCCACACACGGGCATCCTAATCAGCATCTATGTGAGACGCGGTTTAGACAGCAGCTGCATTGCTTACTCGTAGACTGTTTGGTACAGTTGCTGCTAGTGCTTGGTCCTATCTCAGATGCGCCTAGACTGTTTGCTACAGTTGCTGCTAGTGCTTGGTCCTATCTCACATGCCCCTAGACTGTTTGCTACAGTTGCTGCTAGTGCTTGGTCCTATCTCACATGCACCTCGCAAACAACATGGGTGCACGACTTGTGTAGGGTTTTGTAGCATGGAAAACAAAAAAATTCTACCGCATACAAACAAACAAGCCAAGATCTATCTACTAGATTGTAGCAATGAGTCGATGGAATAACTCACCCTCGAAGATTCCAAAGTGTTTAACGAGAGCGGATTCTCGTGGGTGATGTAGTCGTACTCTTGCCGATCTCAAGATCGCGTAGTCGATCCTTCCGGCGCTGCGTTCCGGCGCTTCCAGACGGTCACACGCCTGCGTCGATTTCGCGAAGACCTTCCTCTCCCTTGTTCCAAAGAGAGGTTGTAGCACTCTCCTCGCGATTCCGGCAGCACAACGGCGTGGTACCGGAAGTAGAGGGGAGATCTCGCAGGGCTTCGCCTTAAGCTGGAGCGAGTATGGTGGACTATGAGAGAGAGCCTCGGCGATCTAGGGTTTAGACGCACCAAGGAGGAGCAAGGCCGGCGGCTAGGGTTTGCCTAGGCGGCGGCGGATTGCCCTAGGCGGCGGCAGCAGGAGGTGGCGCCAGGGTGGTAGTTCTTGAGGCGTGGTGTTGTGTGTTTGGAGGGCAGCCCGCCTCCTTATATAGGTGGAGGCGCCAAGGGAAGGGAGTCCTCCCCAACTCGGTCTCAAGTGGGCGGCGGTGGAGGAGGAACTCCTCCCCAAGTAGGTTTCCTACTCTCCCTCCACCTTACAAAATAGCCGTTTGACTTTTCAAATTGGCGTTTGACTTTTCAAACTAGGATTTGATTAAACCCTTTATTTTGTTCAGCGATGACACCTAGTACATGATGCAATCATTCCAACTTGTTATGCCACATTCATGTACCCTTCCCCTCCGGAGTGCCGGACATTCCGGAACCTTCTAGAACATTCCCGATAAAAACACCGGAACCATTCTCCAACCCCGAAACAGGACTTTCCTTATATGAATCTTATTCTCCGGACCATTCCGGATCTCCTCGTGATATCCTGGATTCCATCCGAGACTCCGAACAATATTCGGTCTCTTACTCATCATTCCATAACTACTCAAACAACGTCGAATCCTTAAGTGTGTCTCCCTACGGTTCGTGAATTATGCGGACATGATCGAGACACTTCTGCGAACAATAACCAATAGAGGAATCTGGAAATTCATATGGCTCCCACATATTTCTACGATTACTTTGCCATCGAATGAACCACTAACATACGATACCAATTTCCCTTTGTCTCACGATAGTTTACTTATCCGAGGTTTTGATCGTCGGTATCTCTGCATACCTAGTTCAACCTCGTTACTGATAAGTACTCTTTTCTCGTTCCCGTGATATGTGATCCCTTGTGAGCCAGTCACATGCTTGCAAGCTAATTGGATGACATTCCACCGAGAGGGTCCAGAGTATATCTATCCGTCATATGGATGGACAAATCTCACTCTTGATCCATGTGTCTCAACCAATACTTTCTAAACACTCAATGCCACCTTTATAGCCACCCAGTTACGGTGTGGTGTTTGATGTCATCAAAGCATCCTTCCGGTGAAGGTGATATGCATGATCTCATGGTCGAAGGAATTAGGTTACTATGTATCAGAAAGCATATAGCAATTGAACTATTAAAATGACTTGATCTTTATGCTACGATTATCTATAGGAGTATGTTCATCATATCATTCTCCTAACGATATGATCTTGTTGTTAATAACATCTCAATGTTCATGATAGGGAAACCACAATCATGTATTAACCAACAAGTTAGTATTATAAAGAGGCTTTAACTAGGGACTCTAATTTAGTTTACAAATCACACAAGTATTAATGTTTCCTTGTTAGTACTATTATAGCATGAATGTAACATTTATCATAAACACAAAGATATAATAATAACTATATTTATTATTGCCTCTAGGGCATATCTCCAACAATTTGCACGTGTGTTAATCTGGCAGCCAAGATTAATTAATATGGCAACTATCATAGTTAAAACATGGCAATCAAGTATAATTAACCTGGTAGCCAAGTTTAATTAATATGGCAGCTATCACCTTATGTACTCCGTAGTTAAACATGGCAATTAAGTATAATTAACCTGACAGCCAAGTTTAATTAATATGGCAACCATACTTAAATGAGCTGGCAAGTGTAGTTTACGGTTTTTCTAATGACTTTCACCATTTTTGAAGGTGACAACCAAATGTAATTTATTCTAGCAATGATGATTGATTTATTTTGACAAACAAGCTAACAAGTATTTTAGTTCATGCTATCCCTAGACAGCTAGTAGCAAGTAGTAACTTGAGCACCTTTTATCTAGGGACATTTTTTCCTTTGCTTTCCTGCAACGATTCTCTTTTTATGGGCTCATATTTCCAGATTCCTGACACAATGATAGTGTAGGCCCCTAGTTAGTTTTTTTGAGCTTGGCCCCTAGTTAGTTTTTACAGTGGAATATGGACACCGCGCGCATGTACGTTTGAGGTGGAAACATAGTGGGCTAAATAGTTCTCAGCGGGCCGCCGCACGCAAAGCAAAATATGCGGCGCCGCGCGTTAGCACAACCCATAAAAGAACTGCCAGTTAGGGCCTCTAACGTTGCATAAGCTCTATCGATACACCCATCTTCCAAAAGCGACGACTCTATCTCAGTGGTGGATGATGATTGACGAACTCATAGACACACATTACTTAACTAGAACCATGGGAGGGGGGCAGATGCCCCCTCCATGGTATTTGAATTGCATAAAAATCAGTTTTGTTGGCTATTAAAAAATTCAATCAAGATCTGATCGCATAGTACATATTTGAATCGTTCTACTAGTTTTAAACACAATGGAAAGCTATTTACCAATAGGAGCTACGAATGGGTAGCTTCAAAATAAAGAAGATGCACGTAGAGACCTTCAAAGAATGGTTACAGTCGCAATTTTAGATGCACGTAGAGACCTTCAAAGTATAAGGACACGAAAGTTAAAAAAAAAGTATCAGAACACAAACATGAGTCCAATCACGTAGATTGAAGCAACCACATTAACCACAGAGCTACTTCCTCCGTCCGCAAATAAGTGTACTTCTAGCTTTTGGCAAAATCAAACTTTATCAAATTTGATCAATCTTAAAAATAAATATAACAACATATATTATATCAAATTGATATATTATGAAACTAAATTTGAAAACATAGCACACAAAGAGACCGTACACAAACATGGACAAGCTACTCCTAACTCGTTAGACACACATGCGTGTGTACGTGAAAGCAGCGAAAAAGTAGGCCTAATTCTTGTGTAGGCTATGTAGCCTAACTGCAACTAGAGCTACCATTAAAAAACAAAGCAGGCTAGCTAGGAAGGGCGACAGAAGCAAGTTGCATGATAGCAACATAGCAAGCATAGCTAGCCCTGTCATGAAAGACGACGCATCGGTCATGGCGTCGGCGGGAGCGATGCTCTCGACCCGTGTGAGCGCGCCATCGACAGGGTCTGAAGATTGCTTACTGCACAAATATGACGAAGTACTCCCGCTGTCCCTGGGGTCCCGCTGTACAAAGGCCCATAGACACGGTACTCCAGGCGTCGCACATATGTAGCGGCATATATGGTACCACGTGCAGAGTACTGACAGGCCGGACAGTCCAGGAACTCTTTAATCAGCGATTAACACCACTTCATTGGCACCATATCAAATGACAGCAAAGTGGCGCGGTGCAAATCTTGGCACGAATCGTACGGTGCTGCTGCGGGGGGCAGCTATCCCCCTAGGCAGCAAATCCACACTCTTTAACCAAATTTAAAACTTTTGAATATCTCTCGCTTCGATATAGCACAATCATAAGATATCTATGTATTTTGAAGTATGTTATTTTACTGCTTATGATATTTGACTTTTGTTATATTATTAGGACAACCATATTAATGGTCGTAAGAATGCACAAGTTTTTCATTTAAGCTTTGATGTGTAGGAATTGCATGGATTTTAGATGAACTCCAGAGTAGCATGCCGTAAAATTTGGAGTTTATCAGAAATGTTCCCTCTAGGACCAGTTCTTAGAGATCGCCAAAAGCTTCACAAAGATGATGTCAAATGGAAAAGAATCGGAATATGAAAGTTGTGAGCCTTTTCCAAAGCGTTGGTTTGCCTATTTAAACGTATAAATAGCAAAAACAAAAGTGACTAGAAAGTCCGTTTTGCTGAGCAAAAAATAGCAAAAAAATATACAAGAGAAATCTTTATATATATGTAGTTTTTTTTGGCCAAAAATCAAGGTAGGATGGTCGCCCTACCTTCAAAAAGATGATGTCAAATGGAAAAGAATCAAAACATCAAAGTTGTGAGCCTTTTCCAAAGCGTTGGTTTGCCTATTTAAACGTATAAATAGCAAAAAAAAAGTGATTAGAAAGTCCGTTTTGCTGAGCAGAAAATAGCAAAAAAACATACAAGAGAAATCTTTATATATATGTAGTTTTTTTGGCCAAAAATCATGGTAGGATGCTCTAGCTACTACTTGATTCTCGTGGTGTAATTCCTTTTAGTATTGAAGTATGTGGGCAAGTGTTACTGTTTGAACAATGTGCCTTCAGGCGGTGCTGTAAAACTTTAAAGGCTTGTTTGATTTAAAGCATCTATAAAATATGGGAATACGAAAAATGCAGGAATAGAATGGCATGGCACTTGGAACCCTACAAGAATGAAAAAATGTAAGAACCGATAAAATAAAGTTGTTTGGTTGCATCGTAGAATTTTTTGTTGGGTTTAGGTATAAATCATAGTTGTCATAGACACATAGGAATTCTCACCTCTTGTTAGAAATCCTATAGGATTGTAGTGTAGGAAAGCAATGCACATGATTTTTTGTAAGATTCATTCTTTTGAAACAAACGGACACTATAGAAAAAAATTCTATGGGTCGAAATCATATATAATTCCTTTGAATCAAACATGCCCTAAGCTATTGTTCTAGCGGTTGTGGTGTTGAATCTTGTAACAACTGGTGGGCTTTATTTAAAACTAAGAACATCTTTGGATTGGAGGAATTTCATACTAAATTTGGAGGATTCTAACCCGTATAAATTTTTCCTATGAAACCTCTTTGGATCGTACATTGAGACCATAAAATTCTAGTGGAAATCCATTCCATGGTAATCCCAATGTAGGCTTCAACCTCATTTTATCTTTCTTTTGAGAAGTCTAATACGGTCACTCTATTTCTTTCCACTCTCTCCTCATTCCTACAAAATTCCTATGAAACCCTTTTGGATCATAGACCGAGACCATCAAGTTCCTACGTTAATCCATTTCATAAGAATCTCATTTAGCAAACGGGTTTTATTTCTTCCTATTAGATGCGAGAAACGGAAAAAACAGGCTAGCAAACACGTCCTCTATGTCTCTCCACTCTCTCCTCATTCCTGCAAAATTTCTATGTTCATCTAGAAGACATCTCTTATGAAATTCCTATGTAAAAATCATGTGCTAGGAATCTACGGTAAGTGATATCTCAATCTACGTTTTGAAAATCCTGCGCATCCAAGGAAGACCCAAAAATATGTAGTGCAACAAGTTGCAACTATACAATATACGGAGTACCGAGTACATGGTGGAGCAGAGTGGATGTCAGGGCCAGGCATAGGCGACAAACCTGCGACTGCGAGCAGGGGAGCCAGGAAATATTCTCCCTTCGAACGCAAGCTAGACTAAACACGGCATGTGATGTGCGGCAGTCGCTCGCTGGTTCGTCCGTTCCAGCTCTGCGCGAGGACAGGACAGGCGCGTCACGCACGCACGCTGATGAGACGAGATGATCATTGCACGGAAGCCCTTTTGTTTTCTGCGTCGCCGGACGAAGGAACAGAAAGGGCCTTGTCCTCGCCGCCGTCATATCGGCGGTCGTCTCACGGCAAAGAGACGATGGCCGGGACCGGAGCCCTCCCGGCCGAAGCCATCGGTTGGGAGATCACGACGGGGAAGCAATCAATCGGGGACGGTGGGTTATCTTGGATGCGTTCCGAGAACGAACTCGTCTGATTAGCTGGTAATTATTGCATGATCGCGATGCGTGTAATTGGTGGGTTATCTTGGACCGGCGACTTGGTGTAGGTTGAGCCCGATTTATGTACCACTATGATAGGCTTGCATTTCCAAGTCGTTTTCTAACAATATTTCATTATTACTCTCTGTTCAGAAGACATAAGACGTTTTAGTTTTATCAATCAAATGTATCTAGATGTCTTTTAGCGTATAGGTTCGTAGAGGTTTAAAGTGAACCTATACACTAAACGGCGGAGTGGGCAAAATGTGAAACCCTCCAAACCATATAAACCGTTCAAACTTGCTAGTTTATTTTCCATCACAAGCCCATTTCAGGTTTCCAATCTAGTTTAAAAAAATGACTGGCCAAACCGGTTACACCCTAGGCGTCTAGATATATTTATTTCACAAGCATGATACATTTATTTTACAAAATTAAAATATTTTATATTTCTAAATGGAGGAAGTATCTTTCGGTGTAAGAGCATTTAATCCGCGCCGGTACGGCACAACTTGTCACAAGAAAAATGGTTTCTGAATCTACTCTTATACTCCCTCCGTCCCGGTTTAAAGGACACAATTTGCAATTCTCTGGGCCCTAGGTGTCATCTAATTGGTCCATTTAATAATATGGAGTAGAACATGCATAAGAAGAAAAAGAGTTAGGAAAATGTTCACATTTGTTCACACATGTGCATGCAAGCATTTTATTACTTTCACACAGTAGTAATTACAGAAATTAAATGTTTTTGTGTCTAATTATTTTGGGATTGCATGGTTTGCAAATTGTGTCCTTTAAACCGGGACGGAGGGAGTAAGTAACAATTTGTCTTCTGACAAAATCTCATTACTATTATTCTTCGGTCAACAGCATTTAATCTGCAGCTCACAGAAGTCGCGGACTCCAATTTAACAAGCATCGCGGCATTTCGACTGACGCCGTTAGCTTAAGCAGAAGCAACGGCACAATCTTGTCCCAAGAAAAATGGTTGCTGAACCTGAACCCAACTCTTACAGTTTGCCAATACGATTTGTTGCGCTGTCAGCTTCTCATGGTACAACACAGCAATGTGTCAGGTACACGTACTGAATAAGTCCAGACTCCCAGAGCAAAACTACTTCTTGATCTTCTTGTCGTTCCTGCCCCTCTTCCGCTGCTCCCTGCGCTCCTCCGAGTAGTTCTTCTTCACCAGCATCTTGTGCATCGAGACCTTCAAGGCCGCCAGCACCGCCGACAGCACCTCCTCCTGCTTCGAGGCGTCCAGGCTTCCTTGCAGCGCCAGCAGGAGCTTCTCGCCGTGCGGGACCTCAGCGTCGTCGAGGGCTGCAGAGTCGTGATCAGCCGAGCCTTGTGCATCCTTCTGGAACCGCGGGACGATTCTCACGCGGGTTAGTAGCTGGGACACGGACTGGTTAGGCATATTTGATGCGCCCATGACACTCCAGAGATGATCGTCAGGTCCAACGCTGGTAGATAGGCTAGTCGGAATGTAGCTCTTTTCGGTTCGAACCACCTGCAAGCGGACAAGAGATTTAAGTTTGCTAACGTTGTAAGAAATAAGCACACGATTGCTGAACAATTCTGTTAAAAAGAGATTATCAGGCTCCAACTAGTCAACATGACATTTTATTTCGTTTTTTTTTCAAACAATGTGCAGTTTATTAATGAATCGACATGCTACAAGATGCATCCAGTCTACGCAACAATACTATGTCAAGATCTTGCTGAACATCAAGGATGCACACAACCGGATTATCTATTAGCACATCGAGGATAAATCAAGATGTCAATTTTCTTTTCTGTGTAAGTATGAAATCTTTCAATTTCTCTGACTAGTTACCAATTAGCAGGTCTAGTAGAGCTGCTCCAAATATTTGTTATGTAAGGACCGCAACATACAGTCTCATGGTCAAGTGCGGCAAAGGAACTAGCCAACAGTCACCAGCCCAACCATGGTTACCTTGGAATTTGCTTGTTTTCTATTAGCCATATCACCTGCCGCTTTTAGTTGAAACTTTTAATGAAATATTATTAGGAGATGGCCTATTTAAGGGATTCACCGGCATATTCACTGGCACACAACACCAAGAAAGACAAAAGTGTATCTCGTTCGCCTAAGGTTTATTGCATTTCAGATAAAGAAAAAACATATTTGTACCAGTTATTTTAACCGAAAGGTTTCGTAGCTAGTAAAGTACGATATAACTAGCAAGCGGCTATTATGACTATTGCTGCTAGCCGCCTAGAACTAGTATGAAAAACCATTCTGAAATCAAGGCCTAGCAAGTGAACAGTGTAGGCACCAAAGCATCAGACTATGATTATCAGCAGTAGTAATGGTATCAGAAATCTCATTTTAAAACAAGATTCTGTTAATTCACTTGTATCCGAATCAGTTATCCTGAAGAATATAAAAAATGCGTGCCAAAGTAATTTACCTTTAGAAAAGACAACTTCTTTGCTACGAGATCACATGCTAAGAGCATCATGCCATTCAAACTGCAGTGTTTCAGAAGAACCCCATGTTACTAGGAAAAATAAACTTTACTACTTGTTGAACAAATGCCATCACTCAAGTTCACCTTTGAATAGCTACAGCAACCAGCGAGTCATCATTTGCCAGACATATGTCCGCAATGGCAAGATTGCTGTCTTCAGTTTCATTTGGCTCGGAGAGTTCTCCCAACTGCAAGTAGTTTTAAGAACTAATTAAGTAAAGAACAACTTGAAATTTTGTGAACTGAGATTAAGTTTTGAGACAAATCTTTCAGCTTTTACCTTGTCTCTGACGTCATATGTATCGAGGAGGCAGCCATTTATGTGATCCCATAACCTAACCTTTAATAAATAAAGAAAACAACATCATAAGAGGCTTTGAGTAAGCTTAAAGAAACATGCCAGGTTCCAAATAAATATGTACACACAGTTGAATCACCGCCTCCAGATAATAGAAAGCTCGATCCTCCTGAATTGCGTGTGAAGGCAATGCAAGAAACGAATCTGCATGAGTAGTCACCTCAATCATCAAATACGTCAACCACTATGTTGCGACTTTTAGCTACTTAGCTATAACAAGAAACAACTGGGATCATGATCAATAAAATTCGAAGTAATGTAGATATTGCAAGAAGTACAGTAAAAATAAATAAAGAAAAAGATGACACCATGAACTGAACATACTCTGTATGTCCAAGGCAAAAACTCTGTATTTCGGTAGCCCCTTTCATGGGGTTCTTTGGGAACGATGTAACCTACAAAAATAATTTTAACTACATGAGCAAAATGAATAAGTCAGAGCTATCACCAAGACAATTACTGCAAAATACAGAAGTTCCATACTCGGATTTTGAAGTCCCGGTCAGCAGTAGCAATGAACCGTCCATCTGATGAGAATTTCTACGTTCCCAAATAATTGATATATAAGTAAGCAGATCATGAAAACAATACTGAAGTTTGACACAGTGAAGACTGCATTTTTTATTTTTTTTACAGACGATATTACAACAGTATAATATTAATTGAGAAAAATATAGGAGGCACCAACAAATAAGACGTGATCCAAGGAAAAAAATTCCGTACCATGCTAGTAATAATACTGCAGTAGTGACCGAAAATTGACACAGGTTTGCTATCAGCTGACACCTGCCCTTCAGCATCACCCCCCACAGTAACTAACCAAACTACACCAAATTTATCGGCAAATGTAACATAGAGGCCATCGTTGCTAAAAGCAACTGCGCTAACCCTCTTTTCAGAAGTTCTGCAGAAGTAAAAAAATTGCAAATGACATCATATCCATGCACAAAGATTTAATAGTATTGGCAACACAATAATATATAGATCTGCACTGTTTATAATAAATACTATGCTCATTGCTTGTTTAAAGTCAGCTATCAAAGATAAGCAGTGGGTTCTCATACAAAACATACACCATAAAACAGAACAAGACTTAGAGACTGAATACGTGCCAAATGAAGGATGCAATTTTTGGTGTCTGCTTCGTGTTAGCTACATTGAGAAAAATATAAGCAGCACTTACATAGTGCGGACGCAGCGCCACGAACCGGTCTTCCAAACCTTCACAAGCTTGTCATCGCCTGCAGATGCGAACAAGGCACCACCAGCACCAAATGTTATAGCTCTGATAGCATCCGAATGAGCACAGCCGCCAGAATCATCTGACAGTGAGACTGCACAGCCGCTGCTGGATGCAGAAAACAAATCATCAATTGCAGCCCTCATCAAGCACAATGCGCTAAAAGAGAACTTCCCGCTGAGAAATAGTGTATGCATTATACAGTAAAAAAGCTAAGCACCTGAGTTTTTTTTAGGTCAATATTAACATTTTACACATCTAAAAATTCAGTAGCCATTCTTTCACACATGCGTCATACAGGCAGCAGGCTGGCTCGTCTCATATTACTACCCAGTCTCCACCGAAATCTACGAATACTATAGTTATTTTACAGGAGGCGAAGAGAGCATTCCTTACTGGAGATCGAAAACGCGGAGATCGGGCCCGACGGCGACGGCGACGGAGTGGCCGAACGGGTGGGCGGCGATGAGCGCCGGCGCGAACTCCGCCGCGCCGCTCACCTCCGCCTCCTCGACCGCGGTGTCCTCCATGGCGGCAAACAGCAGGGACCGAAGCGAAGCGAGCGGGGATTTGCGGTCGGGTTCGAATCGAGCGCCAGACGTGGTAGGCGGGGGAGGGAGCTCGGGAGTGGGGATTACTAGGGTTTATTGCCGGCTTTCTCGTGGGACCCAGCCACCGGTCTCACGTAAATTTAAGCCCGGCCCGATAGACTTGGGCCGAAGCCCTCTCGCTGCTCGCCTGTTCCAAAGCAACTCGGACGTACGAGCAGTCAAGCAGCCTCCAATGGCGACGACGGCCTCCAACAGGCGAATCGGCGGCGACGAACCATCGGGCTCGGGGAGCGGCGAATGCGCCGATTTCATCAGTAACCTCCCGGACGAGGTGCTAGGCACCGTGTCTCCCTCCTCCCCACAAGGGAAGGCGGCCGCACGCAGGCGCTCTCCCGCCGGTGGCGCCCCATCTGGCGCGTCGCGCCGCTCAACCTCGACGACTGGGACGGCCGCGGCTTCTCCGAGCAGATCGTCTCCAGGATCCTCTCCGGTCACATCTGATCCGCACGCCGCATCTCGCTCACCAGAATCTGCCCCCTCCCCACGCACTATGACTACATAGATCGCCGCCGAGAGATCTACGACGACGCCGGTGACGGCAAGATCGACGAATGGCTCCGCTCCCGAGACCTCTCCTTCCTCCAGGAGCTGGAGCTCGCCTACAGTTACGAGCGCTGCCGAACCACGCTGCCGCCGTCCTTGTTCCGCCTCGCGCCCGCGCTCCGCGTGGCAAGATTCGGCTGCTGCCGTCAGGCGCCCAACCTGGCCCTGGATTTCCCGCACCTCCAGCAGCTCACCCTGCACAGGATCACACCGACGGATGAGACATTTCGCGCCGTGCTCTCCGGCTGCCCCCGCATTGGAGAGTCTTCTGCTGGAGAAGAATATGGGCGTTGGCTGCCTCCGCGTCAGCTCTCCGACTCTCAGGAGCATTGGCTTCGTTTCTCCTTGGAAGAAACAAGGTGATGACACTGATGATGTCCATGAGCTGGTTGTCGAGGACGGCCCCTGTCTTAGAGCATGTCTAACCGGCCACTCAAATTTCTGCCCCGTAAAACTCGAGTACAGGGCCCTCTACTCGATTTTGTTCTAAAATTTCCCATTGATTTCATCGTCCGTCTAGCAGACCCCGTATCCGAGCCCCGTATATTTAAAATTTAAATTTCGCGCGAGATAAAAGCAGATTGTTCATAGATAGTCTTCGATTCATCATAGATACTGCAAAATTCCCGTGGTCGCCCGTGGCGCCGAGCCCCTCCTCCCGGTTGGGAGGCGTGCACGAGCGCCACGCCGCGAGATTGGCGTGGTCCATCTCCCATTGTGCCCACTTCGAATTTGTCGCCGGTCATCGGCGATGGCGGTCGATGTTGAAGTAGCACCGGCGGCGAAGTCGACGAAAGCAACCGCATCGCATCCCCGACCACCCGACCCATTTCGAGACGCATGGCGGCGCTTGAGATAGCTTGCGAGAGGACCCACGCTCGGCGTGATCTCCTGTGGCGCTTGGCGAGGAGCACTGTGGCTTAGCGCACTCATGGCGGCGTGGATTCGTGAAATGAGCGATCGGAATTGCTCGCGGAGTTAGTGGCGGCGCTAGGAGTTGCAGTGAGGGTTGGACCTCACCGCACCTCACCCTCAGACTTTATACGGCCGGGTGGGTGATTTGCCCGCCCGATCCGAGCGATACGGGCCGCCTGTTTACGTGCTAGGCGGGTTAGAACACCGCACCCGTATCTCGCTGGAAATTTACGGGGTGCCGGCTGTTTATGAGGCCTGTTAGACTTGCTCTTACAGATTGCTGTCATTGAGTCAGAAATACGGTTCGGAGATCATCCGGGTTATTTGGGCTCCTAAACTGGAGATATTGGGTTCGCTGAGTTACGGCATATCACAACTCCACATTGGAACAACAGTTTTTCAGGTTGTTGCAGACTAACAAATCCTAATTTCAAGTTTTGCATGTATTTATCATATGCTATATTGTTCTTGATATATACATTTTTTGCTGTTGTAGAAAATGATTGTTGTCAGCTTAACAACCACAATGCCCACCATGAAGGTTTTGGCTCTCGATTAAGTTGGTCCCGATTTAGATGCGGTTCTCAACTTCCTCAAGTGCTTCCCCTGCTTGGACAGTCTATATATCATTGTGAGTACTCGTATTTGTTATAGCTAGCATGCTTAGAATGTCAAATGAGCATTTGATTGGCCCTAGTCAAGTATCATGATGACAACTTGTTGCTATTGCATTTATACTATTTCTTATTTCTTTATCCGGTTAGACCCACTGAGGTTTGAACATCCATGGTGTGAAAACAAGTTACCACTACTGAAGAAAATGAAAAATATGCGGAAATATGCCTCACTGGATGATCCAACTGAATGTCTTGAGCTCCATCTAAAAAATGTGGCGTTGAAGGACTACGATGGCAGGGGTGTTGAAGTTGACGTTGCTAGATTCTTTGTTTTGAATGCGAAAGTGTTACAGAAAATGGAAATTGGACTCGTTGACGACTTCGGAGACAAATGGAGGGCTAATCAAAACATGCGGCTACAATTGGAAGACAAAACCTCTCACGATGCACGGTTTGAATTCAAAAGGTTTTCTTGGACTACATTCAAAAACAACAAGAAGCATACACATGACCTGTCACTGGAAGATCCATTTGGCACCTTCTTCTTTGACGAATATGTTACCTTTTGAGAAGTACACTCGTGTCATCTTCAAACAACAATTTTGGTACAGTATCTTACTTGTAGTCTAAAGTTGTCTCGCTCCTTGTTGATGCTCTGTCTCGACAAAGTGATGTACCTCATACATCGATGGAATAGAAGGTCTTGTGGCTCATGTAGAAAGATATATTGAAGGACACGCCAAATCTCAGGCTTTGGACCCGAGAACTTGCTTTGTGTACATGATGGTGTTGTGTAGAGCATGTAGAAGGATTTTCTTTCTAGTTTAATTTATGTTATATTGCACCTGAATGAAATCTACTATGCTTATTGTTTTCTCTGAACATAACTGGTGTTGTTTGTTTATTTCCTCATTGCTATTGTAACACCAAGTGCTATTACCAAGTCTTGCTCCAGTAATATGCGAGTAGTAGAAGACGTTCAACTGACATTAGTACCGGTGTGTTCACCGTGAATAGTAGGGTGCAAGAAAACTATAAGAAAATTGGTAGTACTACTATATACATAACAAAAAATTATAATAGTCATTGTAACTAGGAGGCAATAAGACTATAAGAGTGGCTTGGAAGGGTCTACTACTATTTTTCACAATTACTGGGAACGAAGAAGTGTGAAACTAGTGGTCATATGTCCCTTGTGCATTAGCCCACTCGTCGCTCTATTCGATCGTGTCTTTTCCTATTGCTGAAATTCTTCTTTGGCCGCTTGGCCGCATCGCGTTCGACCTCACCGCTGGCATCGTCTGATCGTGGAGCCCTGTTCATAGAGCGCGGCACATCCTCTTTCAAGTTATTTTTGTTAAATATTACTACTGAAGTAAAGGGGAAATTTTAATATTGATATAGAAAAATATCATGAAAGTGCGCTAGCAAAACTTTATCACATACAAGAGGCTTGCAACTTTTCTGCAAAATGCTTTAACTCTACCAGCTGATGAATTAGCCGGCTCGCCTCACTTCATGTTACATGAATATATATGGACGATTGAAGTACTCCCTCCGACCCATATTAGTTGACTTGGATTTTTTCAAATTTGGATGAACCTAAAATAGTGTCTAGATTCATTCAAATCTAGACAAATCCAAGTCAACTAATACGGGTCGAAGGAAATAGTATTTTTATTTTTGAAAACTAGAGTGCTACTTCCTCTGTTTGAAAATGTAAGATGTTTTAGCCAATCATTATGGGTAGGAGAGAGTATGTATGTTTAGACCATCATTCAGGAATGTAACTTTTGTGAATCTAGTTGTTGGGTCGCACGATAGAGCCAGCCAACCAATCCTAGTATATTTCGGTCCGGACTTGAATGTCTTCTTCTACACAGCCCCACGTTAACTTTAGAGCATCTCCACCAGGCCGAAAATCAGACCTTTTTTTGGCCGGACGAAATGCGTTTTCCGCCTGGGTCCACCGAGCTTCCTACTCGCGTACCCAGATCGAGTCCTAGGTCCGGCGAAATTCAGTTAAACTCGGTGAAATATGGACGAATATAGACGGATTTATTAAGTAGTACAAGAGCGCACATGTTACATCGGATTAAAAACTAGGAAAAGGCCGACGCCGTAGTCGACGCCGGACGCCGTAACTACAGGCCGAGGCGTGGGTGGTTACCGGCCTGGATGTGTTCCATGACGCCGGCGAGAGTTCGCCCTCGAACGCTCCAGTTAGACCCACTGAGGTCTGAACATTGTAAGAAATAAGCACACGATTGCCGGCCTGTCTTCCAACTTGTTTGCTATTGCATTTATACTATTTCTTCTTTCTTTCTCCAGTTAGACCCACTGAGGTCTGAACATCCATGGTATGAAAACAAGTTATCCCTACCGAAGAAAATGGAAAATATGCGGAAATATGCCTAACTGGATGATCCAACTGAATGTCTTGAGCTCCATCTAAAAAATGTGGCGTTGAAGGACTACTATGGCAGGGGTGTAGAAGTTGACGTTGCTAGATTCTTTGTTTTGAACACGAAAGTGTTACAGAAAATGGAAATTGGACTCGTTGACGACTTCGGAGACAAATGGAGGGCTAATCAAAACATGCGGCTACAATTGGAAGACAGAGCCTCTCATGATGTACGGTTTGAATTCAAAAGGTTTTCTTGGAATACTTTGAAAGACAACAAGAAGCATACACATGATCTGTCACTGGCTGATCCATTTGGTGCCTCCTTCTTTGACAGATATGTACCATTTGAGAAGTACACTCCTGTCATCTTCAAACAACAATTTTGGTACAGTATCTTACTTGTAGTCTAAAGTTGTCTCGCTCCTTGTCGATGCTCGTCTTGTGGCTCATGTAGAAAGATATATTGAAGGTGTTATATGATCGTTGCTACTGTCTATATATACATCATGTAAGCCGCCGGCCAGGGTTTATCGCTTCTTTGATAACCCACGGCGTTTGTAAACACCCACCGAAAATAGTGAAGAGTTTGTTGGCTGGCGCCCGTGGTTTTTCCCCCTTCGTGTTGGAGGGGTTTTCCACGTTAAATCTCGTGTCCCTCTGTCGTGTTTACTTATCGTTCTTCATTATTGTGCATCTCGAATTACAACAAGTGGTATCAGAGCCTGTGTTTTGATCTAGGGTTTGCGAGATGTCGTCATTGAAGTTCGATCTACCGCAGTTGGACATCACCACGAGATTTTCTCTGTGGCAAGTGAAGATGAGGGCTATTCTCGCCCAAACTTCAGATCTGGATGAAGCGATTGACGCGTTCGGCGAGAAACCGAAGGAAACTTGGACTGACGTGGAGAAGCGGAAAGACTGTAAGGCTTTATCGTTGATTCAACTCCATCTGTCCAATAATATTTTGCAGGAAGTGCTGCAGGAGAAAACCACCGCCGAGTTATGGGACAAACTAGAGGAGATCTGTTTGTCCAAGGATCTCACGGGCAGGTTGCACGTGAAGATGAAGCCGTTCTCACACAAGCTGCAAGAGGGAGGCTCGGTACTGAATCACTTATCCTCTTGGAAAGAGATCGTTTCTGATTTGCAGTCTATAGAAGTTAAGTATGAGGATGAGGATTTAGGTCTTCTTCTTTTATGCTCGCTGCCTAATTCTTTCAGTAATTTCTGTGACACCATATTATTGAGTCGTGACAAACTAACTCTTGCTGGAGTCTATGAGGCTCTCCAGCAGAGGGAAAAGATGAAATTAATGGTGTAGGCAGAAAGTTCGTCCTCCAAGGCGGAGGCGTTAGAGGTCCGAGGCAGGACTGAGCAGCGAGATAACTACCACCACAACAACAACAGAGATAAGAGTAGGACCGAGAGAGGTCGCTCAAAGTCCAAGGGACGTGACAAGTTCTGCAGGTATTGTAAGAAATCCAACCACATGATTGATGATTGTTGGAAGTTGCAGAACAAGGAGAAAAAAATGGAACTTACCAACCGAAAAATAATGATGGTAATGTTAAGGTTGCCTTGGGTAAAGGTGAGGCTGCTGCTATTGTTGCTGGTTCTGATAGTTCTGGTGATGAATGCTTAGCTGTTCTTGCTGCATGTGTTTCACGTGATGATGAATGGATTCTTGATACTGCATGTTCGTTTTATATTTGTTGTAACAAGGATTGTTCAGTTCTTATGAGTCTGTGTAGACTGGAGATTTTGTGCGTGTGGGAAATGACAACCAGTGCACCATTGTTGGTGTTGGTTCTGTCCAGCTCAAGACCCATGATGGGATGACACGCACGTTGACTGGAGTGAAACACATACCCTCCATGGCGAGGAATTTGATCTCTCTTAGTACCCTGGATTGTGACGGGTACAAATACAAAGGTGGGGACAGACGTCTGAAGGTATCATCAGGTTCTCTCATTGTTATGATTGGTGATATGAATTCTGCAAAATTATATGTCCTTAGAGGTAGCACTTTGCCTGGTATTGCTCCTGTTGTTAGTTATGATGCTAGTAAGACTAACCTTTGGCATAAACGTCTTGGACATATGAGTGAGCTTGACATGGCAGAATTGGCGAAGAGAGAGCTGATTGATGGTTGCGACTTGAGTAAGTTTCAGTTCTGTGAGTACTGTATTTTTGGTAAGCATAAAAGAGTTAAATTCAATGCTTCCGTTCATACCACAAAAGGGATTTTAGATTATGTGCATGCTGATGTTTGGGGTCCGTCCCGTAGAACTTCCAATGGTGGTGCTAATTACATGCTTACTATTATTGATGATTGCTCAAGGAAAGTGTGGCCATATTTTCTGAAACATAAATCTGATGTTTTTGCTGCTTTTAAGAAGTGGAAAGTTATGGTAGAAACACAAACTGAAAGGAAGGTTATGTTGGAATTATGCCCTAGAGGCAATAATAAAGATGTTATTATTATAATTCTTGTTCATGATAAAGTTTATATTCCATGCTAGAATTGTATTAAGCGGAAACTTTGATACTTCTGTGGTTTATGAACAACACCGTGTCCCTAGTACGCCTCTATGGACTAGCTCATTGATTAATGATGGTTAAGGTTTCCTAACCATAGACATGAGTTGTCGATTAATAATGAGATCATGTCATTAGGAGAATGATATGATGGACATACCCAAATTAAGCAGAGCAATTAGATCGTGTCATCGTGTTCATCTTTGCGAAGCTTTTTCCTATGTCAAGTATTGTATTCCTTAGACCATGAGATAACACAACTCCCTGGTATCGGAAGAAAGCTTTGAGGTCATCAAACGTCATCCTATGTGAGGGTGATCATAAAGGTGTCTCTCAGGTGATCGGAAAATACTTGTTGGGTTGTATGTATCGAGATGGAATTTGTCCCTCCCGAGTCGGAGAGATATACTTCGGGCCTACTTGGTAATCGATATCAACACCGCTTGCAAGAACGTGGTTAAGGAGTTAATCACAAAGTGATATCGGATTACGAAATGAGTAAAGTACTTGCTGTGAACGAGATTAAACTAGGTATGCCGATACCAACGATCGAATCTCGGGCAAGTAAAATATCGCGTAACGAAGGGAATACATATATGGGATTAATTGAATCCTGGCATCGTGGTTCATCCGATATGATCATCGATGAATATGTGGGAGTCAATATGAGTTTCCAGATCCCGCTGTTGATTATTGATAGAAGATCATGTCTACATATTCTCGAACCCATAGGGTCACACACTTAACGTGCATCGATGCTAGGATAGAATGGATAATTGGTTTATGAGTTTTTGTTCGGAGTCTCGGATGAGATCCAGGACATCACGAGAGGTTCCGGAATGGTCCGGAGAATAAGATTCATATAAAGGAAAGCAGTTTTTGGATTTCGGAATCATTTCGGAGTTTATCTGTATTGTACCGGAAGGTTCTAGAAGGTTTCGGAGTGGGACCAACGTGGGCCCACTTGTCGGAGGCCTGCATGGGCCTAATGGGAAGTGCCCTGACCACTTTGGGCCAGGGGCACAAGGCCCCCAAGGCCCAGCCGGCCAGCCCTAGGGGAAACCCTAGGGGAGCCTTCTAGAAGGAAGGGGGAAACTTGCCCCCCACTCCACCCTTGGGGCCGCCGCCCTAGGGCTTGGAGGAGGGGCCAAGGGGGGCCGGCCAGCCCCCTATATAAGGAGGGCAGGGGAGCACCCTCCCCCTCTCCCACTCCTCCAACCCTAGCCGCCGTCCTGCTGCCCCTCCACCTCTCTCTCCCGATCACAGGCGAAGCCTCACAGTGAAACTCTCTACCATAAGCACCACGCCGTCGTGATGCAGATCCAATATATCTCTCCACCCTACTTGCTGGACCGAGGAAGGAGGAGACATCACGGCACCGTACGTGTGCATCTCTCGGAGGCGCCGCCACTTGCGGCGTAGGATCGGATCGGATCGGATCACGAGGAGGAGACGGCGAGTACGACTACATCAATCACGTTCTGTTGAACGTTTCCGCTGTGCTTCAAGGGTATGAAGATCTCATCTATCTATCTCGTTGATTTCATCTCCTAGATTAGATCTTGGCTTTCTTGTTCGCATCCGTAGAATTTTTTTGATTTACTATGCTGCGAAACCCTTTAGGTTAAGATACTTCGTACCGATAATGGTATGGAATTTTGTTCAAATGAATTTGATGAGTTTTGCAGCAACGATGGCATGGTAAGACATCACACCATCCCATACACCCCTCAGCAGAATGGCGTGGCTGAACGCATGAACATGACCATTATTTCGAGGGCTCACTGCATGTTGTCTAATGCAAAGATGCATAGGCGTTTTTGGGCTGAAGCAGCCTCCACTGCATGCTATCTCATCAACAGGTCACCTTCTGTTCCACTTGATAAGAAAACTCCCATTGAGGTATGGTCTGGTTCACCAGCTGATTATTCTGAGTTGAGAGTTTTTGGTTGCACTGCTTATGCTCACGTTGATAATGAAAAGTTAGAGCCAAGGGCTCTTAAGTGCATATTCCTTGGTTATGGTTCAGGAGTTAAAGCTTATAAATTATGGAATCCTGAAACCAAGAAAGTTTTGTTGAGCAAAAATATCATTTTTAATGAGGCGGTTATATTTTATGATAGTCCATCTATTGATATTTCTGATGCTATTGATTATCCTAATGTTTATGATGATGAGAAACAGAGAATTGGCGTGCAGGTGAAGCACACAAAGGAGAACGAAAATGTGGTTCCTGTAACCAATAATTATGATGTTTATGTTCCACCCTCACTGCCTAATGTTCAGCAGCCATCACGGTCTATTGCAGCTGGCCGTCCTAGGAGAAATATTGCACCTCCTAATCGTTTAATTGAAGAGTGTGATATTGTTCATTATGCTTTGAGTTGTGCTGAACATGTGGAGCATGATGTTGAACCAGCTACGTACACTGAAGCCATTGCTTCGGTTGACAAGGAAAAGTGGCTAGGTGCGATGCAAGAAGAGATGCAATCGCTTGAGAAAAATGGCACATGGGATGTTGTGTGTTTGCCTAAACAAAAGAAGGCTGTCTGCTGCAAGTGGATATTTAAAAGAAAGGAAGGTTTGTCTCCTAATGAGCCTCCAAGGTTTAAGGCAAGGTTAGTAGCAAAAGGTTTCAGTCAGATTCCAGGTGTTGATTATACTGATGTATTATCCCCAGTTGTGAAGCATACTTTTATTCGTGCTTTCTTTGTTATTGTTGCTATGCATGATCTTGAGCTTGAGCAGCTAGATGTTAAGACTGCTTTTCTGCATGGCGAGTTGGAGGAGGAGATATACATGGACCAGTCTGAAGGCTTCATTGTGACTGGTAAGGAGGATCTTGTTTGCAAGTTGAAGAGGTCCCTTTATGGACTGAAACAGTCGCCACAGCAATGGTATAAAAGGTTTGATTCATTTATGCTAGCACATGGTTTTAAGAGGTCTCAGTATGATAGCTGTGTGTACATGAAGTTTGTTAATGGATCACCTATTTATTTGCTGCTATATGTTGATGATATGTTAATTGCTGCCAAGAGCATGAAAGAGATCACTAGTTTAAAGGCTTAATTAAGTAGTGAGTTTGAGATGAAGGATCTTGGTCCTACTAAGAAAATACTAGGCATATAAATTAAGAGAGACAGAAAGTCTAGTTTGCTTTTTCTTAGTCAAGAAAAATACATTGAGAAAGTTCTTTATCGTTTTAATATGCATGATGCAAATTCTGTTAGTACACCTATTGCTTCTCACTTCAAGTTGTCAGCTTTGCAATGTCCTACTTCTGATGATGATATTGAGTACATGTCACGAGTTCCTTATTCTAGTGCTGTTGGTTTCTTGATGTATGCCATGGTTTGTTCCCGGCCTGATCTGTCATATGCTATGAGTTTGGTCAGTCGATACATGGCTAATCCTGGTAAAGAACATTGGAATGCTGTTCAGTGGATTTTCAGGTACCTTCGTGGCACATCTAAAGCTTGCTTGAAGTTTGGCAGGACTGGTGGGGGACTCGTAGGCTATGTGGATTCAGATTATGCTGCCGATTTGGATAAGAGAAGGTCCCTCACATGTTATGTGTTTACTGTTGGTAGATGTGCTGTTAGCTGGAAGGCTACTTTGCAGGATGTTCCAGCACAATCTACAACTGAGGCTGAGTACATGGCTATCCATGAAACATGTAAAGAGGCTGTTTGGCTGAAAGGTCTGTTTGCTGAGCTTTGTGGAGATGACTCTTGCATTAAGTTATTTTGTGACAGTCAAAGTGCAATTTATCTCATTAAAGATCAGATGTTCCATGAGAGGACAAAGCACATTGATATTAAGTACCACTATATCCGCGACGTGGTTGCACGAGGTAAACTACATGTATGCAAGATTAGTACTCATGATAATCCTGCTGATATGATGACAAAGCCTGTTCATGTTGCTAAGTTTGAGCTTTGCTCAAGCTTAGTTGGTATAACTGTTTAGCCCAAGAGGCTATTTGACGCCAACAAGTGTTTCTTTGTTGATTCAGGTGATTGTTGAAGTTCATGCTACAAGGAATTTGTCTCAAGGTGAAGTTTGTTACATTGTGATCCAAATTCAAGTATTGGTGCACTGAAGAAAGTCTAACTTCGGACGAAGCGGAGCGAGGCCCGTCGCCAGGACCCACCAAAAATAGTGAAGAGTTTGCTGGTTGGCGCCCGTGGTTTTTCCCCCTTCGTGTTGGAGGAGTTTTCCACGTTAAATCTCGTGTCCCTCTGTCATGTTTACTTATCGTTCTTCGTTATTGTGCATCTCGTATTATAACAGAAAGACATGCCCAATCTCAGGTTTTGGACCGAGAACGTGCATGGTGTACTTGATGGTGTTGTGTGGAGCAGGTAGAAGGGTTTTCCTTATAGTTTAATTTATGTTATATTGCACCTGAACGAAATCTACTATGCTTATTGTTTTCTCTGAACATAACTGGTGTTGTTTGTTTATTTGCTCATTGCTATTGTAATAGCAAGAGCTATTACCAACTCTTGCTCCAGTAATATGCGACTACTAGTACAAGTTCAGCTTAGTACCTGCGTGTTCACCGTGAATATTGGCCTTTTAGAACTGTGCCATGAATATTGGTAAGGTGGAAGAAAACAATAAGAAAATTGGTACTGGAAGGCAATAGGAGTGGCTTGGAAGGGTCTACTACTATTTTTCACAATTATTGGGGGCGAAGAAGTATGAAACTAGTGGTCATATGTCCATTGTGCATTAGCCCGCTCGTCGCTCTATTTGATCGTGTCATTTATTGCTGAAATTTTTCTTTGGCCGCTTGGCCGCGTCACGCTTGGCCTCACCGCCGACATCGTTTGATTGTGGAGCACTTCTCATGGAGCGCGACACATGCTCTTTCATTTTTTTGTTAAATATTACTACTGAAATAAAGGGGAAATCTTAATATTGATATAGAAAATTGTCATGAAAGTGCACTAGCAAAACTTTATCACATACAAGAAACTAGGCTTTCAACTTTTTTTGGAAAACGCTTTAACTCTACCAGCTGATGAATTAGCCGGCTCGCCTCACTTCATGTTACATGAATATATGAATATATATGGACGATTGAAGTATTTTTATTTTTTTGAAAACTAGAGTGCTACTCCCTCTGTTTGAAAATGTAAGATGTTTTAGCCCATCATTATGGGTAGGAGAGAGAGTATGTATGTTTAGACCATCGTTCAGAAATGTTTTTGTTTTTGTTTTGTTTTTGAGAACCATCGTTTTCAGAAATGTTTTTGTTTTTGTTTTTGAGAACCATCATTCATGTATCTGGTTGTTGGGTCGCCCGGCAGAGCCAGCCAACCAATCCTACTCCCTCCGTCCAAGAATAGATGTCTTAAGTTTTTTAAATTTTGGATGAATCTATATACTAAATTGTGTCTAGATTCATCCAATTTTTTACAAATTTGAGACATCTATTTTGGGACGGACGGAGTAGTATATTTCGGTCCGGTCGTGAATATCTTCTTCTACACAGCCCCACGTAAATTTAAAGCCCCCGGCCAATAGCCTTGGGCCGAAGACCTTTTGCTCTTCGAACGCACCTCGGACATACAAGCCGAATCGACGGCGACGGCGACGAACCATCGATGTCGGGGAACGGCGATCGCGCCGATTTCATCAGCAACCTCCCCAACGAGGTCCTAGGCACCATCGTATCCCTCCTCCCCACAAGGGAAGGCGGCCGCACGCAGGCGCTCTCCCGCCGGTGGCGCCCCATCTGGCGCGCCGCGCCGCTCAACCTCGACGACGGGGACGGCCGCGCCTTCACACAGAAGGCCGTCTCCAGGATCCTCTCCGTTCACACCGGCCCCACCCGCCGAATCTCGCTCACCAGCTACCGCCGCATCCCCGAGCGCTACGTCGACAACACGCTCGTCGAGATCGACGACAGGGTCGACGAGTGGCTCCGCTGCCGGGACCTCGCCTGCCTCCGGGAGCTCGAGCTGGACTACGACCGCCTCAACCGCATCATGCTAGCGCCGTCTGTGTTCCGCCTCACGGCCGCGCTTCGGGTGGCCAGATTCAGCTCCTGCCGTCTGCCGCCAGACCTCGCCGTGGATTTCCCACACCTCCAGCAACTCACCCTGCGCAGGGTCACCTTGACGGAGGAGACCTTCCGCGTCATGCTCTCCGGCTGCCCTGCATTGGAGAGCCTTCTGCTGCAGGATATCGTGGGCGTTGGCTGCCTCCGAGTCAGCTCCCCGACTCTCAGGAGCATTGGCATCGTTACTGCCCGTCAGCTGGTTGTCGAGGACGCCCCTTGCCTTGAAAGATTGCTGCCACTCGATCTACAAAAGTGTTCCAGGATCATCCGGGTTATCTCGGCTCCCAAACTAGAGATATTGGGTTGGCTGAATTGCGGCATAGCACAACTCCACCTTGGAACGACAGTTTTCCAGGTATATAGCTTGAGGCACCGAGGCAGTGATTTCGAGTTTTACGATGCATTATTACCATATGCAGACTATTATTCTTTGATATGTATGTTTATTTCTCTCGTAGAAAATGATTGCTTCTAGCTTAACAACCACAATGCCCACTGTGAAGGTTCTAGGTCTGCAGCATGTTGGCCCTGATCTGGATGCAGTTCTCGACTTCCTCAAATGCTTCCCCTGCTTGGAGAGTCTGTATATCATCGTAAGTAGTACTTATATTTGCTATATATTATTACTAGCATTCTTAGAATATCAATTGTATTTATTCGATTTCTTTGTTCTGTCTCTAGTTAGATCCAAGGGCGTTTGCCCATCCGTGGCATGAAAACAAGTTACAGCCACAGAAGTACATGAAAAATGTGCGGAAATATGTGGATGATCCAACCGAATGCCTTGAGTTCCATCTAAAAATGGTGGCTTTGAAGATCTACTATGGCAGGGGTGCTGAAGTCGGCTTTGCTAGGTTCTTTGTTTTAAATGCGAAAGTACTAGAGCGAATGGAATTCGGACTCGTTGATGACTGCGATGACGAATGGAGGGCTAATCAAAACATGCTACTGCAATTGGAAGACAGAGCTTCTCGCAATGCTCGGATTGAATTCAAAAGGTTCTCCTGGTCTACTTTCATAGACAACAAGAAGTATACACACGACCTGTCAATGCCTGGTCCGTTTGGTGCCTCCTTCTTGAACGGATATGTTACACTTTGATAAGTACGCTCGTATCACCTTCAAACCACAATTTTTATACAGTATCTTACTTGTAGCCTAATAAAGTTGGCACACCCCTTTTGATGCTCTGTGTCTACAAAGTGATCTAATTTATGCAACAATGGAATGGAAGGTCTTATGCCTTTCTTAGAGACAAATATAGGAGGACATGCCCTAACCGTTGAAATTCTTCTTTGACTACATTGATTCATTTTGTCTCGACTTCTTCCAACTAGTTGCGTTGTATTATTTCATGCTACCGGAAAAATGCATGTTGAAGATTTAAATTTTTGAAAATTGAAGTGCTACATATCATACAATGAACACTTCCTAAAATTGTACAAAATTATGACCCTTTGGCAAAAGTATATTCATTTTCTTAGACTACTCAGGAATTTGTTTTCCTTTACTGTTCACCCCATATGTTTCTCATTTGCCAACAAAGTGTGTCCGTAACTATCCACGGGTTCTTTCTTTTTTGAAACAAGGCAAAAGATTTGTTATTTTCATTAATTAAGAAGAAGATTTAGAACAAATGCCTATGACAAGTCCTAGGACTTTCCATACAAGCCTACCCTCCTGAAATTACATTACTCGATTTTTTTGTTCCGACGGTACTCCACACTCTAGCTTTCCTCTTTGATCTTTACGATGCTTAAGTTGGCCGGGGAGGCGTGATGGCTAAAGACCCTCCCATTCTTCTCTTCCCAAATTTCCCAAGACACAAGCATATAAGTACGAATACCATTGCATTTCTAGAGTTGCCTTGTCCAAAAGCAATTTTCATCAACCACTCTTTGATGTTAGGTTCATTGATCCAAAGTGATGTGTCAATATGGTGTTGCACAAACCATGTAAGTACGACATTCCAAATGTATGGGAAAAAATGACACTTGAAGAGGAGATGTGGCGCAGATTCTTGAACTTGGTTACGAAGCGGGGCAATTTACACAATTTGTCCAACCTCTTCGAGCTCGGAGATCCGTCGTCCAAATTCTATCTTTCAAGACTAGCCAAGCAAAAAAATTGTATTTAGGAGGAGCCCAAATGTTCCAAATTGTGACTTCTAGCTATCCAAGGAGATGACCAAAACTTTGCTTTCTCTCCATCACCAATATTGATGGTAGTTGCCGCCTCAAAAAGTTCAAGATCATCGTCATTGCAGGGGTTGCCAAGTCCGATCCAAGCTTTTGATTCATCAGTCCACTAAAGCCAAAGCCGTCGGAGTCGAAGAGGGGTTGCAAACTCCAATAGCTTTGGGCAATTTATTTTTTAAAGAAAAAGCGGTCTGTCATTCAAAAATAGAACCATGAATGCATCATCCGTTTTACGGTGATTGGAAAGGAACTTTTTGTTCCACGAGTTTCTGTTAGGTTCCGTTGGCTCTGACTTTTTCTAACCTTTGATTAAGCTATTTTTTTTGAACGGACCTTTGATTAAGCTATTGATTATATTTTATCAAGCTTTGACATAGGATCAATTGGCCTCTAGTTAAGATATGAGAGGCTATTCTATAAAAAAAATCACGAGTTATTAGAAACCGCTCGTCGCCAGCGCTCATACCGAACGCTCTGATTTCACGATCATACCCAATGCTCGACACCGGCTTCACCGCGCGCCCCTCACCTTTGAAGCCCCACGTCCAACCTCCCGGCCAATCTCCTTGGCTTCTTCCCTCACTTGTGTCGGCCCCTAGGTGAGTACTAACAGCTAATTTTAGGGTTCATCTTTAGAATTTTCACGAATTAGACCGTCGCTGACTCGTCTCATTATATTCATGACTGAAGACGTTCCTCAATTGTTTCCCACTATGTGACTGTGGCCAAGGTGTCCCGCTATTTTCAAAACCGCTTTCAGCACTTCAGACGAAACACACGGTCCATCTAGAGACTTCAGGAAGTGACACGGTAATTAATCAAGGTTCATCCAGAAATTTCATGGCAATGGCACACGTGGATACAAATCATGTGACGCGGTGATACCGATGGATGATTTTGGGACGGTCGACCTCTAATCAACCAAAATAATTGTAATTTTTTATTCCAGTCTCACCTTAATTTTGTTCCGGTCTTACATATTTTTTCCGTCTCTTTCCACCGAGATTGTTTATACTTCCTCCGACCCATATTAATTGACTTGGATTTATCAAAATTTGAATGAATCTAGACATTATTTAGTATACAGATTCATCCAAAATTTGACAAATCGAAGTCAATTAATATGGGCTGGAGGGAGTAATTTTTTTCACTGTTAGATCGAGTCCTGTGAACGGCTATTAAAAATACCAATCACTATAAAACTTGTATTATAATGAATCTGATATTCAGTGGAGGAGGTATCTGTGAATGGAGCTAGAAGCTCGAGTACTGTACGGCTGAGCGAGACGATAAGAGATGACAGAGCTTGAAAGCATGCGTTGCCGGCCAATGTGGGCCGGAGGAAGGGCGTCCACGATCGACCATGCCGGTCTGACAATACATACCCCCATGACATCCACTCTCTCGTCACTTGTCAGGTCAGGTGCCTACTGACGGGCAGATAAAGTAGCATCTCGTCGGATACTGCTCCCCCCTGCAGCATGTCTCGCGCGCGCATGCTGTCGATCGATATCCCGTGTCGACGTGTCCAAATGAAACCCACGAATATGATATACAGCATGCATGCGTGCGTGCATGAACCTGAGCCAGTTCCCAGGCGCACACACACGCGCGCGCCCTGTCGACGATCGATGGATCGACCGATACGTTTCGTCTGCCATATGGCGCGCGTATATCTGACAAACGCGGAAGATCATCAACAGGGGAGACGACCGATCCACCGAGCAGCCCATGGCGGAGTACTGTGCTCGAGAGGATCGATCAAGAATCCAGATGGATGGGACCGATCAATCGACGACACCGGCATCGATGGATAGATCGTCGATCAGAATCGATCTGCCGTGCGCGTATTCATGCATCTGTTCACGTACACCCGCTCTGGACTTCCTCCAACACACACACCCCACACATACGCGTCTATTATTTAGTACTCCCTCCGTTTTAAAATATAAAATGTTTTAGCTTGTAAATAAAATGTATTTAGACTTCTTTTAGTGTATAGATTTACTCAAGTTTAAAGTAAATCTATTACTAAAAATGGTCTAGATATATTGTATTCACAAAGCTAAAGCATCTTATATTTTAAAATAGGAGTAGTCACTAGTGAAGACATCTGTTAGTGTGTTACCCTACAAATCTGCAATGCTAGGTTCGTGCCCAGACATACCGATAGTTCACCTTGTTTGATGGTTGCAGATTTTGTAGGCACTTGCTGCAGGCTAACTCCAGCACTACGTCGTGGGGCCTGTCGACCATGTTGATGTCGTCGGGGAGGAGCACATCAGCCGAGCATTGTCATCAGAATTATCTGATACTGGACCTAATTTGGAGACTTATATGATCTAAAATATGTACTTTCTCCAACCCATATTAGTTAACTTTGATTTGTCAAAATTTAGATGAACCTAGACTCTATTTAGTATATAGGTTTATTTAAATTTTGACAAATCCAAGTCAACTAATATGGGTAGGAGGGAGTACTAGTATGTACTCCATATATATTATACAGCTTATACTTTTTTTTGTCTATCTTCCATGCCTGGATTTTTGTTTACTCTCGCGCACTCTTCTTGGGGGTGGTGGGAGGGACAACACCGGCCGTATTTGTTCGCTCTTCATCGGTTACTACAATGCCGCCACCCTCTGCATGTTCTACACATATATACATCCCTCCGAGCCCGAGTATGAATTGATACCCGGTTTACACGTAAGAATATATAGGAGGAACCGCATGTTATCTCATTTGTTTATGTATTTTGCAGCGGAAGCGGAAACAAAATCCATCAAAGAATTGTGAAAGTAGAACAATGAATACAACAAATACACAACCATATAGATACATATATAAGACAATGCTTACGAACACATAAAAAAACCCTTGAGCACTGCAAAACAATACAAGAAAACCAACAAACTAGTTCAGCCAAGATAATGCACATATTATAATATGTGAAGATTATATAATGTAATATCTATCAGCTACAGGAAGTAGGAGCTTGATAGGTGAGTCAGGGTTACCGTATGTCTGAGTGGGTGGATGGGCTTGAGCCACATGTGTGTGTGTGGACAACGTGTCTAAGAGGCCGTTTATATGTGTGAGAAAAGAGTTCTAAAATTTGGTTTTAGTTTACAAGTCCCATTTCTAGAGCACACAAGTTTCAGTTTACACTTGTAAGTCAACATACATTTCCATTTTGCGTCCAAAACAAGTGAATAATTTTCATACCATTTTCACTCCTACCCCTAATCCCCACGAATAAACCCTTTGTCTCCAGTCCGCCTCGCCTCTGTAAACACCGGAATCGCTAAAATATTGTGGAGATGGGGTGATAGAAAATCAAGCGAGGAAGCCCCAACAAGTTCAGTGGATTGAGTAATACTGAAACTTCATGTGTAGCTAAGTTTCGCTAACTAGGTTCCATGCACCTGCGCATTCATATGGTGCCCTCTCTGTAGAATTGACTGAGCCGGTGATGGTTGTGGCCGGAAAATTAGGCCCCTTTTGTCCCCTATCATTTTGCGCTGTCACCTTGTTGACGGCGAAAGGGCCTACGCCGAGGACTTTTTGCCGTCGGCCTAGCGATCGCATCCTGTAGTGTTCGGTTTATATGTTTGTTGGAGGATTTTTTTTTGCTTGTCTTTGTTGAATAAATAAAATAATTGAAGATCGCGGAAGCCAGGGCACTCCCCCATTTTGGAAAAAAAATAGTTGCACATTAACAGAAGGGAGGAAGAGTATAGGGAAGTAGCTGGTGCCGATCTATCCTATGATCTAGGGCAGAGATCAATTCTTCCGCGCAGTCTCTGACTTGGAAGTAATCAAGGTCAATCCAAACGTGATCAATACTAGTATGTATAAAGTCATGAAATAGCAATTAAAGATGGTCGATCGAAGACTAAAATGCGCTTAAATTTGATCATTAATTCTCACAGTGATCTACTACTCCAGTATATACTCAGAGGCTCGGCCAATTCTCGATCCCATCTCAAGGCAAATTACACGAAACAGCTAGCTGGACGAAATGTTCTGCTGTTCCCTCCCCAGTAGGGCAAATTAATTGAGGCGAGTAACAAGTGGACGCACCTGAAGAAATTAACGGCCTAACTTGCAACAGGCAACACCAACACATCATGCACCTAGTGGCCACCTGGGTCAGGACAATTTCTTCGCGGAAAGAATTTGCTGATCAGGTCCGGATCGCCGACCATGACAGCGAGGGCTAAGGTGCCCTGGGCCTCCAGATCGCTATATAAATGAACCGAGCGATGCACACACAAAGCACGACACAAAAGCACACACTCACAGGCAAGATTGGTCGAACATTGTGAGCTAGCTGCGTGTGGCTCAGATCGATCCTCCAAAGAAACCAGTCCAGATTCGTCGTGGTTATTAGCTCTTAGCTAGACATGGAGGCGGTGGAGGCGGCGGCGGTGGTGAGCTGCGAGTGCTGCGGGCTGGAGGAGGAGTGCACCGGCGAGTACATCGGCGGCGTCAGGGACTACTTCGGCGGGCGCTGGCTCTGCGGGCTGTGCTCCGAGTCAGTCAAATACGAGGCCGGCCGCAAGCGAGCTGGCGTGGAGGAGGCCGTGCGCGCCCACATGGCCTTTTGCCGCATGCTCAGGCGCGGTGGCCCCGCGGAGCGCGTCGCCGAGGGCATGTGCCAGATGCTCAGGCGCACCGCGTTAGGGAAGCCCCGGACAGCGGCCTCGTCCTCTTCGTCGTTGCAGCGGCCGGCAGCGGCGGCGCCTATGACAGGGCACCACCGCGCGTCGTCGTCGCTCTCGATCGGCCTCTGATCGAACCGTTGTCAGCGGCGGCGACCGGCCTGAGTTAATGTTTGGTTCTTGTGATAAAGTACATCTGTGCTTAACTATGTTCTTGCTCGGCTGAGTTTCTTGTGTTAAATGCTTATAGTACGTGCTATGAAGAGAATATGAAGAGAATGGATTTTGGACTTGACACATGGAGGCTTAAACAAAACAGGCAGCTACAAGTGAAAGCCAGAGCTTCTCGTGATGCTCGATATGAGTTCACATCTTTTTTGTTGGAAATACTTTCAAAGAAAACAAGAAGCTTTTACCTGATCTCAGAAAGGGCGATCCGTTTGGCCGTCTCCTCGCAAAAGATATCATTGTATCATCATTTCAAACCACAAATGCTCCTTTTCAATACTTTCTCTGCTCTCTACTATGTGATCGCAAAAGAGAATGGCATGTCTTATGGCCCATTCAACAACATATATATAAAGACTCTTTTGATTGTTATCACCTAAATTCAAAAAATTCCACAAGAAGTAGCCTGGATTGGATGTTGTTTGATTAGAAAGTTTGAGTAAGTTTTCATTGGTGTCGATCCATGGCTTAATTGTTATATCTGTTGGTCTAGTCTCTAGTGCGTTAGAGTGGAGTTCCTGAAGTCGGATTCTATATGGGCGAGACAACGGACTGGAGACGGGTTGTGGAAGACGACGAAATGTATGAGGGTGACATGGGTGTGTTTGGCTGATGGATATGGTCTTAGGGTAAATGTTTTTAGTGATTTATAGATTCATTGATGCCACTTTGGTATATACTTTGTGTAAGAAATTATTGGAGACCATATCATACATGTACTTTGTGTGAGAAGTTATCGGAGACCGTATCATATACTTCCTTGAGAAGTTGTTGGAGACCGTATCATGTACTTTCGTATGTACTTTCTGTGAGATGTTATTGGAGACAGTATCATGTACTTTGGTATAATCTTTGTGTCAGAAATTCATGATAATGTGCCCCAATTATGCAAATAGGTGCATCTTGGCATGGCAACAATTCTAACTTTATATCACATAAACAAGATTTTCCATTTTTTAAATGGCAAAATTAGTTTTTTGTGAAGAAAGTCCAAAAAATAATTTGATAAACAATGTCACTCCACTTTTCAAAAAAATGAGAACACATGGGATGGATAAATAACGGAGATGAGTTTTTTCCCAATCTCTCAACTATGTTTTCCTATTTAAATGGGTTTCAAGTGGTTTTCTAAAATTAATTCAAATTTGAACTATAACTATGCCCTAGTTTGGTCATAAAAATTGGAAAAAAATTAAGATACCTAATTAGAATGCTATTCCACAAACAAAGATGAAAGATTCAACCAATTGCTTTGAATGCCCATGCTGCCACTGTTGACCTTATTTCAAACAAAATCAAAGAAAATAGAGTCATTAAAAAAAATGGAAAACCAACGCAAAGAATCCTAATATGTGACCTAGTTGACAGAAAAATACAAAACCTTAAAATTGTAGGTAAAAAAATTCTAAAAATTACTATCATGTATGACTTATGTTGGATTTCAAGCCAAATCACCAATTGGATTTCTATATTCATGGACCTTTTATGAAAACATGCCCCAATTTTGCACATAGGTGCATCTTGGCCTGACAAGCAAAAGTTTCAAAAGGATATTCCAACATTTTGTCACAAAAATGATTTTCCATTTTATAAGTGGCAAAAAGTTTTTTGTGAAGTAAGTACAACAACAATAATTGACAAATGGTGCCACTCCGGTTTTCAAAAATATTAGAACACTTGCGCGTCTTGTGGTAATCTGGGCGACCAAAACCCTCAACTAGATTTTGGGAGCTACATAGAAAAGTTTTTGTCTGCTATAGCTTCATCTCTATATGGCCCAACGTCCACGCGCTGCCATCATATGAGTAGTAAAGCGCCTTATCGGAAAAGGTTGTATGCCATTGAGAAATTATGTAATATAAGTCAAAAATTGGTAATTTGAATTGATATTTTTGAAGATACCATGCTCTTCTCTCTCCACTTGAGCAATAACTATATTCAAGAGACCACGCTTCCCTCTCTTTTGGAGCGATTGCATCCGGCACGGTTAGATTTACGGTGTAGGGTGGATGACAAGTTCCTGTTTTTAATTACTGCCAAGTGGCAACGTTGCCAAGGCCCGCAACGTTGGTTTATATGTGTTAGCATGTAATTTTTTTTTGTTTAAATAAAAAAAATCATATGCTAGATAAACCATCTTGATCCAAGGACCAGTATGATGTATCTAACCTTGGTGAATACATGTATTACTTTCGGTTTTATAAGTTGCTTGGACGTTCTGTGAAGTGACAAGGTGAGACTAAACATTCCACATCGTGTTTCCTATCGTGCGAGTTGATTACCGTTCTCTATATCATCAAGTGAATGTTGATCATGATTTAATTAAGTTCATGTTGCAGTCAAGTTTAATTCGAGAGAGACCACGGTAGGTTTTCGTTGAACATCAAGAAGAAAGGAACAATCAACAAGGTTTTAATTATGTCCGTGTTGCAATCGAGTTTAATTCAAGAGAGACTATGGTCGGCTTACGTTAAACGCCCAAAAGAAATGAATAATCAACATGATTTAATTAAGTTCGTCTTGCAACTTGCAACCGAGTTTAATTAAATTGAAATCGAGTTTAAAAGATATAATGGCACAACAAGAATAAAAATATTTTTTGGGCACTCTCCCGATTATCCAGCTTCGGGAGAGGGCACAAAAGAAGATGTTTACCTAAGCCGGTTTCATTCGGTTTATAAAACGGTCGAAAAAACTAGCCAAGTGGGAGTAAACATCCCTCGATACGCGGTATGTAGCAGCGGCCAGAGAGACTTAGGTTAGTTTTAGGGGTCCATCAGCAAGGATATTACTCGTAGGGTCTCACATATAAGCATTTAATTTCTACAGTAAGAAGATATTCACTATAGCTAGGTCGTGAGAGAGAGTTGCTGAACGGACGTACATTGAAGCTCCACCATAAAAACTGTGCGAAACGATAAGAGATGACAGGGCGTGCAGGTGACGTACGGCGGCCAGTGACTTGCACGTATGTAAATTTTACGGAAGATCATTCGTTTCGCCCTTGAATTTTTCAGAACTTGAATATCCGTGACCTCTATGACACTAGAAAAGCAGAAGGTCAGAAAGCCATCGGCATAGAAAGCTACACCTAGTTTTTTTCTTTCAAAGATGATTTTATTTTTTTAAAATTGTTTGACTCGTTAATCTTATAGTTGATATTTTTAATTCTAAATATGCTTAATCTCAGGTCAAATTGTATTCGTTTTCAAACTTTTCAATCGGTCATCCATTTTCAACACGTTTAACTTTTTCGTTCCTTCCGAATTGAACTTTTGAGAAAAAAATTAGACCTTGTTGGCAATATTATCATATTAATCCTATTAACCCTTGGACCATGAAATCACAGGTCTTTATTTTTAAAATTCTAAATACTTATTTAAGTAAACAACAATTAATACATAATAATAATCTTGAATTCAAATAACAATAAAATAATTTTACCTTTTTTGTGTTTTTCTATTAAATATGGATCTTTAGATCCGTAAATCGAAATTCAACAAATAATATGTCTAAATTGATCAGAGAAATGAGAGGGATCCCAGTATGACATCCATAGGACACCACACTAAGGTTGATATTTTTCCTTACAACTACTACGCGAAGTATGACACATAATATGACATAAACGCGAAGTTTTACATAATATGACATAAACGCGAAGTTTTACATCCATAGGACACCACACTAAGGTTGATATTTTTCCTTACAACTACTACGCGAAGTATGACACATAATATGTCACATAATATGACATAAACGCGAAGTTTTACATTGTTTGGATAGTTTTTTAATTTACGCCCATTTCAGACTATGGGCAAAATAGCAGGCATGAAGATTCTTATCTCGGGACTAAGACTTGCTAAACTTGCAGTGGATCTGTGACGAAATAGCATATTCTGAATCTGAAAATGATTTTTCAAAAAATCATGAACATTAGATCATGTACTTATAGTTTAAATTAGACGCACTTCTTGCCGATTCGGCAAGAATTTGTATTTTTCACGAGCAATGAACGGAAAGGTCTAAGATACCCCGCTTAGGAAGTGGACCATGGAAGGTGGTCTAGTATTTTTGAAAAATTGGGTGGTATCATTTTAAAACTTTCATTTGGTGGTTGCTTCATAAAACACTCGGTTTTTGGCACTCTAAAAATGGTGCGACGGAAAGGAAAACTTCCACATGTAACATTTTTCACCATCCAAAGATGCACATGTACGCACAAGATGATCATATTATCATAAACTATGCCGCGATTCTAGCTATAATATTGATGGTTTGGTCTGAAAACCATGAAACCTCAAACATGATAACTCATTTGTGAGAAGATTTTTTAAAGATATTTGCAATATTCTAAGTTTGATATTTTTTTATTTCAACTATGTCACATAATATGACACCACACGAAGGTTTTATATTTTTGGATCTTTTTTAATTTCTTATACATGTTTCAAACTATGGTCAAAACGACGGACATGAAGATTCTTAGCTCGGGGTTTTCTAAGATATCCCGGTTGGTACGTTGACCTTGGAATGTGGTCTAGTATTTTTGAAAAATGGGTTGGTACCATTTTGAAACTTTTATTTGGTGGTTCCTTCACAAAATAACCGGTTTTATGCACTCGAAAAATGGAAAATGACTTTTTGGTGCGACGAAAACGAAAACTTTCTCCTGCAACATTGTTCGTCATCCCAAGATCCACATATGTGCATAATATGAGCACATTATGACAAACTATGTCGTGATTCTAGCCATAATATTGGTCATTTGGCCTGCAAACCATGAAACCTCGAACATGCATGATATCTAATTTCTGAGAAGATTTTTTTGAGATATTTTCAATATTCCAAGTTTGATATTTTCTCTTGCAATCATGTCACATAATATGACACCGCGCGAGGTTTTGCATTGTTTGAATTGTTTTTAAATTTTTATGCCCGTTTTAAACTATGGTCAAAATGGCGGCCATTAAGATTATTAGCTAGGGGCTGAGTCTTGCTAAACTTATAGTGGATCTCTGACAAAGTAGCATATTGTGAATTTAAAAATGATTTTTTCAAAAATAATGAGCATTAGATCATGCACTTGCAGTGCAAATCTGATCCATTTCCTATCGATTCGATAGAATTTGTATTTTTCACGACAGGTGGATAGAAAGGTTTAAAATATCACGGTTGAGATATTGTCCATGGAAGGTGGTCTAGTGTTATTGAAAAATGGGGTGGTAACATTTTGAAACTTTCATTTGGTGGTTGCTTCACAAAACATCGCGTTTTTTGGCACTCAAAAAATGAAGAATATGTTATACGAAAGTATATGTATATTTTTATGTTTTACTTAATTTTTATTTAACACAAATGTGTAATATTTGAGTTTAGATAGATAGATTTATTTTCTACAAATTTTTATACATTATTTGTATTTTTATGAATTAGAATGATTTAGTTATGATTTTTCTATAATTAATATGGCAAAAAGGGAAAAGGGCTATGCCGACGGCAAAGCGTAGGTGTGAAACCTTGGCCGACAGGTAAGCCATCGGAGTAGGTTTGACGCCGTCACACTGCCGTCACGGTCAATCCCCTACGCCAACGGCTTTTCTACGCCTACGCTTACAGCCAAACCTACGCCGACAGCCGCCGTCGGCCCAGCCTATCCTACGCGAACAGTGGTTTCGCTGGGCTTCCAGACTCGCGCCCTATGCCGACGACCCTGACTAAAGGCCGTCGGCATATGAAAAGGCCGTCGGCGTCTTGCTTCTTTCCTGTAGTGAGATGTTTTCTAAGATGATTAATTGCTCCATCATTCATAAATAGATTATCATCTATCTATCTAATCCACGTTAGTCAATTAGCCTTTAATTTCTACAGTAAGAAGATATTCACTATAACTAGGTCGTGAGAGAGAGAGTTGCAGAACGGACGTAGTACATTGAAGCTCGACCATAAGAAGTTACTGTACGAGACGATAAGAGATGACAGGGCGTGCGGGCGACGTACGACGGCCAGTGGCTGCCGGAGACACGCATGGGCAGTACGCCGTCCATCAGTTCATGGCCATGCCATGACATCCATCAGGCGCCTACCGACCAAGGAGAGAAACATCTCGTTCTACACTGCACTGCATCCATCCAGTATGTCTGGCGCGCATGTCGATCGCATGCATGCTGCGATCGAGAAACCGGACACGTATGTTTGGCGTACCCAGACATGATACATGCATGAGATCCTGGAGACAGTTTCTAGCCACCCGTTCTGACAGCACCGAGCGCGCGTCCTGCCGACGCTCGATCGACCCATGTTTCGGCATATCTGATGAGAGCAGAGATCATCAACAGTACACGGGCAACCGGCCTGGTATGAGACGATACGATCGATCATCGATGGCGATGGACGGAATGGAATTATCTGCCATGTTGCATGCACCTGGTCACACACCTTGGGCTTGGACAATGTGGACACTCTTTACTCTGGAGGCACCTGGCTACTCCTGTAGCACGTGGTGGGGCCTGTCGACCATACCATGTCGTTGTGGAAGAGTTACGTTATCACCAAAAGTGATAAAATGTCCATTTAAAAAAAATACTTTCTCCATCTCAAAATAGATGTCTCAGATCTGTTAAAATTTGGTTAGATCTAGATTTTTTTTAGTATATAGGTTCATTCAAATTTTGACAAAATCTAAGATATATATTTTGAGACGGAAGGAGTACATAAGGTAGAAATGTTGATATGATGCCATCATGTTGTCATGTTTATTTCTCAGTCTATCCTAGATTATTTTTGGGTCCTTATATGTCTCCATTGACTAAGATTATCTTAACACTCGGTCTATTAAGAAAAGTCGACTTCAACTTAATAAATAGTGCAAGCATCACTCCTACATAGACAGGTTGACACACGGGTATACTAGAAAAGAACGTACCAACGGTATTTCTCATAAAGGTTCGAAAGAGAACGAAGGTTATGATTTTTGAAAATGACACACATATAACTTGTTTTTTGTTTTATTATTTAACAAAGTCTAGCAAAACCCGAAGCCACCTTCCTGACTATAACTTGTTGCAACACCTACACATTCACCGATGGGGGTTGTCATGTCATCACGGTCGTGTGTCCTGTTCTCACAAGGACGCTCCACCAGCTAGATCCGGACACAAATCTGGTCTAGCAGACCCCCCCCTAGCACATACCATGTGCACTCTCCGTAAGCCTTCGTCGTCTTCTATCGACCCATCTCCAGAGAGATCAACGCATAGACCTCGCCATACCATGTCATCATGCAGGAGTTACATCAGTGCGTATATGTTATCATCAGAATTACCTTATAATATTTTGGATTGGATCATGAAATAATATAAAAATAAATATGGAAGGAATGGTGATATGCTACAATATTGGGTTTTATATTTCTCATGCTATCCTAGATTATTTATGGGTCCTTATATGTCTCATATCGATTACGATTATATTAGCACTCAATAGATTGTGACTTGGTAGGGGAATTTGAAAAATCCCTTCTGCATCTAATGGCTGGAAAATGATCTTCACTATCTCCTTGTCAATATATTGAGAAAAGTCGGCTTCAATTTAATAAATAGTGCAAGCATGAATCCTACCTAGACAGATTGACACACAGGTATCGAAAGAGCTGCACAACGGTATTTCTCATAAAGGCTTGAAAGAGAGGGTTATTTTTTTCTTATGAAATGCTGCTCATATGTCTTTTTAGTTGTTAATTAACAATGTCTGGCAAAATCATACATCAATCAACCCCAGTTCACCTTCTAGCGGCAACTATCGCTACACCTACAAGTACGACAATGGGGTGGTCGTGTCATCAGGTTCGTGTGCCCTGACCTCACAACAACGCCCAACCAGCTAGATCCGGTGGCATCACCAAGTCGTCCTATGGCGCGCTGGAAGAACAAATATGGCCTACCAGACCCGCGACACACACACACTCCAAAAGCTACCATGTTCTTCCTTTGACCCACCTTTAAAGATCAGCACATAGACCTCGCCATATCATGTTGTCATTTTTGGGAATTGTCTAAGGGATGTTGTGAAAAAACAATGGGTTATATGGAATGTGCACAGTGATTGACAATGCAAAACCTTGTTCTTTTTATGCAGGTTATTCCATTAGCAACTCATTGGATCCGTACGTGATCCTACCTACACTCAGTGGAGAAGCGAGAGGCTTTGAATATTGGGTGTAACCAACTGGAAACGGTTGCACATGATATATACAACCGGTGTAGCTGGCGTTTTATCTTCGCATAACATATTGATGGAGAATCACGCGGGGAAGGGCCATGGTGGAGGTTAGAGGGGCACTGAAAGCTCATGTGGGGCCACAATGAGGGGTGTCAACGGTAGGAATGGGGTTGCAGCGGTGAGAGAGCGATTTTGTGTGGTCCGGTGGTAGTAGAAAGCCGAAAACAAGTGGCATGGTGAGGTGTGTGCCGACGGTAGGTCGGGCGCACGGTGAAACTTCCGTGCCACCCGACATTGGGAAGATAAAGGGAACTGTATTTCCCCCTTGTAGCCTCTAAATTACAGGCCACGTGGGAGTTTTTAGAGAAATCCTCTGGAAATTGAAGGGATAAAGAGGACTTTAAAGGGATATGTTAGTGTGCTCCTTTGTCCCACGGTCTCTTATTTTGCAATTTTTTACACGTTTAGGCTATTTAGTATATCCACTGGAGTTCTTTTTAGCAAAATTCCACCGATCTATTAATAAGGGATTTGTTAGATCAGTTGATAGTCTCGATTGCCCGGTTCACTACTTGGCTCCCCCTGGCTGGAGGGAGAGAAAAAAGACGACGAAGAAGACTGCATTGACAAAATTTATCGCCGATAAAGCCCAAAAATGGTTAGCCGACACAAAGCTAAAAGCAAAACGTGTTTGTCTACATGTTTCATTAATTTGGTTCCACTTGCGCGGTGTGATTGAATTAAGGTTTTGCCGGTGCTGATGTTTCCTGTCATCTAGGGCAAGAGATGAATTCTTCCGCGCCGTCACTGACTTGGAAGAAATCAAGGTCAATCCAAACGTGATTAATATTTATACAAAGAAAGTCATGGAATGCCAATTAAGGTGCGGCCCATTGGAAGACTAAAGCGCCCCAAAATATGATCGTACACTGAATCATTTCATGGATAGGGCTGTGGGGGGCGATCGGGTCTCTTTAGCTAGATGAAGCCGGCAAGCAGTAGCTGCCTGCCTGCCTGCTGGACGTGCGAAATGTTCTCGTGTTCCCTTCTCGTCAGGGCGAAATTAAATCAAGCGAGGATGGCAACATGCAGCTGATGGGGTCACCTGACCGGCCGGTGAGAGCGGGGTGAGATACGTGACAAAACAGATTTGTCCGAGGAAACATTAGGCTCAGGTCCCGGTCGCCGTGACAGCGAGAGCTAGCCCAGAGCGATATATATAAATGAACCTACCGACGCCCAAGAAAAGCACAGACTACTACTACTTCCTCATCGAATTCTTTAGAGCCACTGAGCTAGCCGAACGCGCGGCTTCTTCCAACTTAAACCACACCAAGAACGAACCATGGAGGCGGTGGAGTCGGCGGCGGTGGTGAGCTGCGAGTGCTGCGGGCTGGAGGAGGAGTGCACCGGCGAGTACATCGGCGGCGTCAGGGACTACTTCGGCGGGCGGTGGCTGTGCGGGCTGTGCTCCGAGTCCGTCAAGTACGAGGCCGGGCGCAGCAAGCGAACGCCGGCAGCGGCGCCGGTCGGCGGCGTGGAGGAGGCGGTGCGCGCACACATGGCCTTCTGCCGCATGCTCAGGCGCGGGCCGGGACCCGCGGAGCGCGTCGCCGAGGGCATGTGCCAGATGCTTCGCCGCACCGCGTGCGGCAAGCCCCGGGCCACGGCCGCGCCCGCGGCCTCGTCCTCTTCCTCGTCGCGGCGACCGACGGCGGCGCCGCTGTCGATCGGTCTCCAATGATCGATCGTTTGTCCAGGAGGACGTACGTGCGTGCGGCTGGCGACCGGCATGCCAAGCTCAATGCTTGGTTCTTGTGATGAGTTGCAAGCTTCGTCAGTCTTCCTCGCCTCGATCGATCGGGCAGTATATAGTATTCTGTTGAGGCGGGAACCACGCACACAGCTAGTGTCTACCTTTGCCTTTGGGTGGTGTCGGTCTTCAGATTGGTATGTAAAAGTTGTGATCGATCCAGTTGGGACTTAATCACGGTACCAGGTGTATGCATATGCATATGGCATTTAAATTCAGAATTTAATTTGCACATGAGGATTTTGGTCAAGAAAATGATAGTAGGCTCGTCGTAGCCATGAGGGTCTTCTTTGTGTTTCTCTTTGAAACAACGAGCCCTCCAGTTCCGTCGTCACAACAAGAAGACAAAAGGCCTTGTATGCATTCGTAGCTTGACACTTGTTATTAGTTGTAGTTACTCATCAGTTTTCTTTGCGTCCCTGGATAAAGTGCACACGCGCTAGCTTTCTGTTGGCTATACCAAATCAACACAACACGTTATTATGCATAGCTACTCCTCGAAAACGGTCTTTCCTCTCCCACTATATTAATATAACAATCACACGGTACAGCATCGAGTCCACTGCTAGGAAAACATCACAGTCGAGTCCAAAAGAAGAAAATAACACCGGCGGACCAATGAAAAATGAAGATGACTCGCAACTGCAGTGTAGAAATTATGACCCAGATCCTTTTTTAGGATAAGAAAAAATCAAGCCGAGATCGACCATTGCTTCCTTCAGAGCAAAGTACTAATAATACGTGAATGTCTACTCCATGGAATCACCCATGCTCAACCACTTCAGTCAACAGGAGGAGCTCAGCTCCTTGCCTCACACAGAGAACGACACTTCAGAGTGCCATACACAGCTGCAGAAAAATTTCCTAGATGATCAAAGGATCTGGAAAAGATATATTCAACGATATGGACACCTGGGAACAGACTAGGAGTTTTGTTGATTAAACGAAAAAGAGAGAGGGAAAAGGTAATGTAGAAAAATGGTGCCGACATACACGTAGTGGCCGGTGTCTCGCTTCTGACTAACTCACGCGCGCCCTCTGAGAAGTTAACTGACGGAATGACGGTGTGTAGCGCCACGAGGGCACAAGGCGTTCGTGGGTTATGTGGTGTGTGCGGTAGGAACAAATGTTGCGAGGGAAATCTACATAAGAAGGTTGTGAGGCTGTGAGCAACTACGAGTTGTGGACAATGTTCCCGCCACACCCGTGCCGGGCGGTGAGCTAGAAGGATGAGATAATCGTCTTCTAATTTTTATTATAGAATCTTAGCGCATATCCACGGGGACTCCCAAACGGTAGTCGCCAAACACGCCGACAGTTGCTTTGGCGTGGGAGGGGGTGCACAAACTGCCGGCGGTTTGGGGAAGCAACTTCACATCGGCGTCTTCCAACGACCGCGTTCACGATTAAGCATCCAAATAGTTCATGGCCACACAAGACCGAAATATATCTCGGATCCATCCTTTATCAGAAGAAGTATTTCTACGTTGCCATTAGACCAGCCCAGAAATACGAATCATCCGGTTTTCATTAAAAAAATGCGATAACTCTTTTGAGCCGACATCTTTTGTTTTCGAAGGTTTTGCCAAATCCCATTTTATAGCAACTTGAAGAGCCATTTGCCAAGGAGATCCCGATTCTTGATCTCAAGATCCTGAATTCTGAGCCCTCCCTGATCTTTGGGTCGATAAACCATGGACCACTTTGCCAGTCTATACTTCTTTTTCTCGTTGTCCCCATGCCAAAAGAATCTTGATAGAAAATAATCCAATCTTTTTATGACACCTTTTGGTAGTTGAAAGAAAAAAATCATATACAATATCATATTAGTAAGTACTGAATTAATGAGGACCAGTCTTCCTCCCAGGGACAACAACTTCCCTTTCGAGCTACATAATCCTAATTGAAGTCTTTCTTCAACTAGTTTCCACTCGGCATTCGTTAGCCTCCTATAATGTATCGGTATGCCCAAATACCTAATGGAAAACGGACCTTGACCGCAGCCAAATAGTTTAGCATATGCAGTCGCCTCTTGTTGAGCCTCGCCAAAATAAAACAATTCACTCTTATAGGAATTTATTTTCAGACCCGATAGTTGCTCGAAAGCTGATAGTATCAATTTCAGATTTTTTGCTTTCTCGATGTCATGTTCCATAAAAAGAATTGTATCATATACATATTGAAGAATAGATAACCCAAGCACACCACTCATGAAATTTAGTAGCTTCCTAAAATGTGTAGGAGTATTTCTTGATTTTTTCAATGAATTATAATAGCTTCCGGAATTTAAATAATTTATCTTAGAAGGATTTCTTAATGTAATAAACTCATTGTTTACAAACTATCCTCAAAGATACTTCCCTAGGCATATTTATGCAAATTTCCATTTTATTGGATTCACAGGGGAAGAGCTTAAGAAATTCCTAGATTCATCTAGTTATTCCTACACCAAATATGGTTTTGATGTTGTCATGGAATGCATGAAAGCAGAGTGTCTAGAAGCTTTGGAGTGGCTCAATAATATTCTAGTGGCATGTTGGGTTAGACATGTCTATGTATTACAATTGTAAACCTGACTTTCTTGTGAGCAATCTTAGTGAGGTGTTCAATAGCGTGATTCATGATGTTAGAGAAAAACCAATCAGAACAATGTTACAAGCCATCAGGAGAAAGTTGATGGTTAGGCAAGTAGAGAAAAGGACAGGTGCATGAAATACTAGGTGGAAAACCACACCTTTCTATTCTGAAAAATTAGAAGAGAACAAAAATATTCAAGTGTACAACAAAGTATTTTTTTTTTGTCTGCGGAATTTTTTTGTCCGTGAAAAGTCAGAAGCATGCCATATTATTTTTGTCCGTGAAAATTTGAATCTACACTTATTTTTGAATCTACATATGTAAACTTTTAAGTTAATTGATAAAACTACCATAATTGCGGTTGTCACTATAAGTCACTACTAGTTTAGGTAATTTTTGCGATCGGTACGAGTTCTAATACACATTGTTACAAATTGTACCAATTTTTATATAACAGCATTTTAACATGCTTTCTGACAGGTGGGGCGCACCTACAGAGCAGCTGGCTAGACGTTTTGACTTTTTCCATCTACATCTGCAGAGCTAAGGTGGACGTGGGGACCACCTGCCAGCCCCCCATCTTTCCTCCTTCTAGCTCGGTCAGAGCCGTCTACGCACGCCCAGGAGCTCCGGCACGGCCCCAAGCCTGGCCAGCACTGTCGTTGTGCGACCCTACTCCAACCACCACCGCTAGTTCGCCCCACGACCTGGAGGTTCGTGCGCTTCTCCGTCGCGGCCCTGCCCCCTCCATCGCAGCCCTGCCTCCGTCGCGGCCCCAAGCTTCGCCAGCACCACCCGCGCATGTCCACGAGCTCTGCCACGGCCCCAAGCCCGGCCATCGCCGTCGCCGTGCGGCCCTTGCTCCATCCGTGGCTGGCACACCCCATGACCTAGAGGCGTGCGTGCTGCTCTGTCGCGGCCCTGCCCCCTCCATCACGGCCCCAAGCTCGGCCATCGCCGCCTGCGCATGCCAAGGAGCTCCGTCGTGGCCCCAAGACCGACCTGCATCGTCGCAGCACGGCCCCACTCCCATCGGCGACGGGTATTTGTTCGTGTAGGGGATGGGGCAAAGAGTAAGGGGCTGACATGTGGGGCCCTATCCACCTCAGCTCATATTCCATTTTTGACTTATTTTGTTGACAAGTCAACTCTACTAGATGGCCCCACCTGTGAGAAAGTCTGTTAAAATGCGATTAGATGAAAATTAGTGTGCTGATTTGCAACGCGGTGCCTTAAATTTGGTAGTTTTTTTAAAAAATTACCAAAACTGGTACTAACTCATATTAGCGGCCGCAATTGTGATAGTTTTATTCTGTTAACTCTGAATTTTTAGAAGTAGTATGGAACATCATTGGTTTCACCCTTGTGTATATGCTGGTAGGAGCAAGGCCGGCTCTATGTTTTGCAGGGCCCTTGTACGAAGTTGACACATGGGCCCTAAGATTAATGTATTTATAGATATAGCTAAAATTATAGATAAATAAATATACATATACTAGTTGAATGTCCGTGCGTTGCTACGGATGAGACCGCTACCAACGCCAAACCCGATCAACCTGAGTTGTTGTCGGTAAAGAAACAAAGACTGATTCTTTTCGAGCGACCGGCATAAGCGACGGACGAAAACTATAACAAGCGAAAACCACCTCTAGACTTTTTATATAGTAGAGATACTTTAGAAATACTAAAAATTAACATCCAAACACATATTTTTTGTTTCAAAATATAACAAGTACTCTATGCGTCCTAAAATAAGCGACTTCAGTTTATCTAAATTCGCATGTATCTATATATACTAAAACGTGTTTAGATACGTCTAAATTTAGACAACCCCAAGCCACATATTTTGGGACCGAAGAAGTAGTATATCCTGCCAATATCATCTAAAATTGTGAGGAAATTGAGTATATATTACATAAAGAATTAACAATAGAACCCTAATGCTATCCTGCAAGCAAGGGCAAGATTGATTACATGAGGCAGCAGCACTGCAGGCCTGCAGCGGACACACGCGAGGGATTTGCCAGCGATCGACCGGCTGTTGGTTTGAGGAGACCGATCGAATCGGTGGATCGGCCAGAGCACAGAGCCGGTTTGTTAAAGACGAATAGGAGAGAGAGAGACGAATAGTCAGGAGATCTATCGCGTGCGCTGGCTGGTGGAGACGAAGAGACAGAGACGAGGAGACCGATCAAGATCGGTGGATCGTCGGGCGGGGCCGCTATAGCTAACGATGGCGTGCGAGTCAATCTCGGTTTCTAGAAAGGTTATGACCGGTTTTCCTGGGCCTTCTATTTTTTCCACGGATGTGTAGGTGATATAGTATAGAAAACTAAGTAGTAATAGGCCCCTTGCCGGCATGGGCCCTTGGCCGTTGCACAAGGCTGCCATGCCCTAGAGCCGGCCCTGGGTAGGAGCCCATTTGAATACCCGTGTCCTCTATAATATTTTTAAGCTGGTCAATTGCTCCATCTTTCACAAATAAAAAATCATCTATCTAATCCACGTTAGTTAATTAGCCTTTAATTTCTTCAGGAAGAAGATATTCACTGGCTAGGTCGTTGGCTAGGTCGTGAGAGAGCGAGTTGCTGAACGGACGTGTTGAAGCTCGACCATACAAACTGTGAGGAACGATAACAAGAAACGAAAGGCCAGAGGGTGACGGCCAATGGCGGCCGCCGGCCAGTCCATGGCCATGCCACGACATGGACACTCGCATCAGGTGCTTAATTACCGACCGGGGAGAGACAGAATCTCGTTATACGCTGGCTCGTCATCGAAGATACATGCATGCATGAGATACTGGAGACAGTTTCGGCATATCTGATGACAGAAAGATCATCAACAGTACACGGGCAACCGGCCGGGTATGAGACGATACGATCGATCATCGATCGCGATGGATGGAGTGGAACTATGTGCCATGGTGCATGCACCTGGTCACACACCTTGGGCTTGGATAATGTGGACACTCTTTACCCTGGAGGCACCTCGGCACCTGGCTACTCCTGTAATCGTTGTAGGGTCGACCATACCATGTCGTCGTGGAGGAGTTACATCAAGCTGATCATTATCACCAAAATTACTACCTGATAACTAATTTGGAGAGGATTAATTATGAAATAATAAATGTTGAAGGGTAGAGGGAGAGAGAGATTGCGGAATATGATGGATGTATGCATCGTGAACGACTGGAACGTTGCGAACGGTCAGACTGGAGAGCCGAAGTAGACCAGTGCGCGGTCATCCCCCCGCAGTGATAGCGGGAACGTCGTGGATGGTGTCACGTCGCAGAAGCTTGGACCGTAGAGGATGCTGGTGAGGAGCTCAGGCGAGGTGGTAGCCCTTGTGCCGGTGTCGAGTGAGCCGAGAGCGGTGGGTGCTGCAACCTTGGTCGAGGTAGCCGCGCGAGGGGTCGCCGTGGTCGATGTCGTGGTCGGGGTTGCCGATGTCGAGGTAGCCGCATATTAAGCCGCGTGCGCCAGCCAGTAGAAGGACGGAGACGCGTCAGGGCAGTCTACGGAGAGAGCGATGCCGAAGCCGATGCAGTCCGAGCCGTCGAGGACGAGGTGTGGCCATGGCTTTGCCAGAACCAGGCGCACGTCGGGAACGAAGGCATACTCGATGCCGATGAAGACCTTGTCGAAGCCGATGAAGACGAGGCGCTACAACCGAGCTTGCCAGACGTAGAGGAGGTAGTCGATGCTGATGGTCATAGATTTTTATAATAAAATCAATCTTTGAAGAAAGATTTACAAAAACTACATAGTACCATGGACTTATAGTCCGAGGTGGTAGTTAGAGCATCAAACTTCCCACCTTGCATATAATGAACTTGCTGGATAACGCTGTTACTCATTCTTTCCTTTGATCCCTTGCTTAGACTCTGAGGATCCCGAAGACGTGCCAATGTATGCAGTTGAATGTCAAGAATATGTGTTCTACGAGGAGCCTGACCTGTCAGGAGGTGTTGAAGGAGTGGATTACGAAATCCGCTATGGTGTTGAGGATAACGAGTCCAACTAAGTATCCTAGTTAGTAGTAACCAACGGAGCCGAGCAGCATGAACTCTATAGAATAAGCTGCTGAGCTCAACTCCTAGTCGGAGTTGCTACTTTTAAATTCCGCTGAAACACTTTATATTCTGGTTTGTAAGTTGAAACCTTTTGAAGTCCTGAACTTCTGGTATTGTAATAATAATAAGGTGTGAATGTTGTAATATGGACCCGTAATGTTTCTGTTGTACCACTTTGAGGGATGTGATATTTACGGAACGGTGTTCTATGAGTGTCATATCAACGACTATAGTATACTACACATGCAATGGTATGCTGGGTCACCACAGTTGGTATCAGAGCAAATTGCTTTGACCTTAGGTTGGAAACCTAGTAAAGGGTATTACCTGTAGGAAAAATTTAGCAACGATAAAGAATTCTCTAAAAGTAATATAATGGGTATTCAAATGAGAATATTCTGTTATATATTTTAGTGCGATAATTCTTTGTTATGATGCAATATATTATTTGATACTAATCAAAACTATTTTTCTGATATACAGAGCTATGGCACCAAAGTTTCCAAAACAGACTTTGGTAAGGAAAGAGGAGTCTCCTGATGATTATCAAGGATCATTCACAGACCAACTTCCTCAACTTTTAAAGATCTTTAGTTGTCCAACTAGAATTCCAATGAATACTATAACTTACCTTGATGGCCGGATGTTATCCAAGTATCGTGTGAGTATCCAACTTCCAAAGGAGCTTGGATTATATCACGATCTACCTATAGTTAAAGGTAGGAGTCATTTAGCAGCATATCATGTTGCTGTTGTGGAGGCGATAGCTAATATCCGGGAGCATAAAGCCAAGGAGTTAGAAGGTAGCACATTCTCTGTGATACCTTATGATTCTATAGACTTGGAGCCTATACCGGATCATCTTACTTTGGTTAAGAAGCATCCTAAGTTAGCTTCCAAGTTTATGGATATATACCGAACACTCATTGCGTCTTTTTACAAGACACATCAAGTGATTGTTGAAGATAAGAATGACATGTTAAAAGATCTAACTGATCCGGAAAGGAGGAAGCAGTTAGCATTCCAGTTAGAGAAGGAAGCAGATAGTAGTGCAACACTTATCTTTAAGGATATACCTATAGATCCTGAATCTTTTATACCATATCCTTATTCGCCAAGACCTGAACCTATACATGATCCTACTATGGATATGAGGTATGCAGTACCATAGGGCTCAGAGGATGGTTCTGACTCAGAACTTCCTATTGAGAATTCTGATGGTTGGAGAAGGGGATCATATGAAGGATCTCATGAACACCAGATGTCCACAGATGGTTCTGACAACAATGTTGGACAATCTAGATGGATGGGTGCAAGGATTAACCCTAGTAAAAGTAGTAGAAATTCCATGTCGATAGATATTCAGGATGAATAAGAAGATCCTGAAGAGAGAGTGTTTGAATCATCAACATCTTCTCAAAACCCAGGGAATATACATTATCCAGTGTTTAATTATCTTGCCCAAAGGAGCACCTGGGAAGCAGCAGGATCTGCGTATCCTGTTGACAACTCAAGGAATGAAGCTCAGGAGATGCAAGCGGGAGATAATGTTGAATATGTTTCTGAAGACTTTTTAGCTGAGCTGGAGGGAGTCAATGCGCTCAGATTGAGTAATAACTCAAGTCCTGACACTTCAGATACAGAGTATGTTCCTTCTGGAAGGCCATTTGTTCCACAAACTGTGCGACGAACAACACGTCATCGCGGTTGGACATCAGGCATGTACGATGAACGTAATTACTACTAGAAGTAGGCAAATATGTAGAGGTATCAAGTACCAGGTATTGTACTCCAAGAAATAAGATAGTTAGATGAATAAGATAGTTTTGTTATTATACCTATATGGTATATGTTGTAATGACTTTGTATTATTATGATATTGTGTATAATATGTGAAATGCATATTTGGATTTTCTTTGGATCTTCATTATGTGACTGGTTCTATGTGTAAAGTCAAGCTCAGAACACATGTGCATGATGTAATTATGAGTATTCGCTTTATGTTGCAGGACTAGAGGGTCATGGATACGGGTGTAGAAATCGAAACTGAGCAGCAGCGGATGGAGCGAGAGGCCAAGGAGAAGGCTGATGTAGATGCAGCAAATCAGGGAGAATTGCCACCACCACCACCAATGAGGCCGTTAATGGAGCAGAACTTTATGCAGTGTATGTAAATGATGCAAGAGACCCAAAACAAGTTCATGGAGGAGTTGCTAGGACGAGCAAATCAGAGGGCACCTGAGGGTGGAGGAGTGAATCTATCTGATTTCCAGAATGCAAGGCCATTACCTTTTGCATCAGCTCCTGAACCCATGGATGCAGAAGATTGGCTAGCAGATCTGAAAGGAAGTCAAGACCTGAGTTGCAATGATGAGGAGAAATTGAGGTATGCAACTCATCTTCTGACTGGACCTGCAGCATCTTGGTGGGAGAATCAGTTGGCTATGCAACAACCAGGAAGGGAGTTCACCTGGGAGGAGTTTAAGCAGAGATTCCATGAATATCATGTTCCAGAGAGTGTTATGGAGTTGAAGCGGAGAGAATTTGAGGAGCTTCGGCAGGGATATACTGGTGTCATGAAGTATATCTAGGAGTTTAGTCAACTGTCTCGCTATGCTGAGGAGGATGTTAACACTGAAGAGAAGCGGAAGAAGCGTTTTCTGCATGTGTTAAACCCATTTGTGAAAATGCAACTAAGGTTAGCCAATAAGCAAACTTATCAGCAGTTGCTGGATGCAGCCATTACTTTTGAAGATGATTATAAGAATGTCTAAGAGGATAGGAGGAAGAGAGCCAAGAAGGAAACCAAGAAAATTCAGGCCAGCAAACCTAAACCCAACCTGGAGTTCAAACCTCGGAACAAGAACTATGGCAACAATAACAATAACAAGGGCAGTGGTGGAAATCAATCCAATCCGAGAAGGAATGTTATTTGTAACAATTGTGGAATTTCAAGGCATTTACAGAGGGAATGCAAAAAGCCTATAGTGATCTGTTACAGTTGTGGTCAAAAGGGGCATATCAAGCTCGATTGCCCGAGCAAACCACCAGGAGGTTGGCCTACCAAGGGAGGAGGACAAGCCAGTGGAGGAAATGGATAGCCCAATAAAAGGAGGAAATAATGGCAAGAACAACAATGGCAAGAGGAATAGACCTACCGGGAAACTGAACTGTGCAACCCTCGAGGAGGTGGATAATTCAGAGCATGCAGTGATAGGTACGCTCAATATCCTTACCAATCCTGGCAAAGTTCTATTTGATACTGGTGCAACTACTTCATTCATTTCTGAAGAATTTTGTGATAAGTTCGGGATTAGAAGGGCAGCGTTAGAAAGCCCTATGACCGTAGTTACGGCAGGGGGAAACGTGATTGTACGCCACATAAAACAAGATCAGGTTATCTCGATCTGTGGTTGTACAGACTTCGTAGACCTTTATGTGATTCCTTTAAAGGGAATTGCAGTAGTGCTGGGAATTCATTGGATGATGAAACACGGAGCTCAGATAAATTGTGAGGAGAAAACTGTCTCAATCAAAACTCCAAGTGGAGCAAGGATAGTTTACCAAGCAGATAAGCATAGTCATATCATGGTGGATCTACATTTGAACTCAATGAAAGAGATCAAATTGGAAGATATTCGTATAGTAAATGAATTTCAAGATGCTTTTCCAGCAGAGCTACCAGGAATGCCACCAGACCGGGAGATAGAGTTCACTATTGACCTAATTCCTAGTACAGCACCAATAGCTCAAGCACCATATAAGATGGTACCCAAAGAGTTAAAAGAACTCAAAGATCAAATTGATGAGTTAACCAGAAAAGGATTTATTCAGGAAAGTGTATCTCCATGGGGAACACCAGTAATCTTTGTGGATAAGAGAGATGGTGGAAGAAGGATGTGTGGAGATTATAGAAATCTGAACAACGTTACTATCAAGAATAAGTATCCTTTACCAAGAATTCAAGATTTGTTTGATCAAGTGAAAGGAGCTGGAGTATTCTCAAAGATCGATTTAAGATCTGGATACCATCAAATAAAAATCAAACCGGAAGATGTTCCAAAGACAGCATTTGTCTCAAGATATGGACACCATGAGTATCTGGTATTACCATCTGGTTTGACCAATGCACCTGCAATATTCATGAATCTGATGAACAAGATCTTCATGCCATATTTGGACAAGTTCGTCATAGTTTTTATTGATGATATTCTCATATATTCCAAGGATAAGGAAGAGCATGATGATCATTTGAGAATAGCATTGCAGACTCTAAGGGAACACAAACTTTATGCTAAGTTTAGTAAGTGTGAATTTTGGCTAGATGAGGAAGAATTCCTCGGTCATGTGATTAGTAAAGATGGAATTGCTGTAAATCCATCTAAAGTTCAGTCAGTACTAGAGTGGACGGCACCAACCAATGTGAAGCAAATTCGAGGTTTCTTAGGAATGGCTGGTTATTATCAGAGATTCATTGAAGGTTTCTCCAAAATAGCCGGACCAATGACCAAATTGTTAATAAAGAATACACCATTAAATTGGGATGAGAAGTGTGAAGCAAGTTTTCAGGAGTTAAAGACTAGGTTAACCACAGCTCCAATCTTAGCAGTTCCTGAAACAGGGAAAGACTTTACAGTATACTGTGATGCATCTAAAGAAGGTCTAGGTTGTGTGTTAATGCAAGATCGGAAAGTGATTGCTTATGGTTCAAGACAACTGAAACCACATGAAGTCAACTATCCAACTCATGATTTAGAGTTAGCAGCAGTAGTTTTTGCACTAAAAGGATGGAGGTATTTTCTATACGGAGCTAGATGTGAGTTATACACTGACCATAAAAGTCTTAAATATTTCTTCACTCAAAAGGAATTAAATATGAGACAGAAGCGTTGGTTGGAACTAATCAAAGATTATGATTTAACAATCAATTATACTCCAGGGAAAGCAAATGTTGTAACCATGCTTTAAGCAGAAAGAGTGCAGATATTCAGCCTAGCAATAGGGAGCTACCAAAAGAGTTACAAATGGACTTGGAAAGATTAGAGCTTCAATTCATCAGAATAGAGGTTCTTGGAGGATTAGCTACTATGCAGGTAGTTGCAGAGCAGGACAGTGATCTTAAGCAAGAAATTTTTAGACATCAAGCAGAAGATCTAACTTGTGTGCCATACAAAGATGGTTTCACAAGAACAATTCTATCTTAATCAGATTAAGCATTCAATCTTCACAGATACAACCAAACCACTGTAACTCATTTTCCTGTTTACTTTTAAATAGAGGAATCATAAACAAAATATTAACCTATGTATATCTTCACTTTTTGAAACCATTTGATCTCAAACTACATCTGAATTCTTAAGCCAACAGGTGTTAATACAGTGATTTCATCACACAACACTCACTGTCCTTAACCAAGTAATGACAGTGGTGAAGTAGTAAACCACAAGATTCCCAAGTATAGCTTCTATAGCAAACTTATCATTTGACCACATCAAAATTAATTCATAGAATCATCTGATAAGCCACTAGCACCACCACAGTCCATCTTAAGAAGCAAACCACAACTAACAATCATTTAGTATGCTTAGGGACAATCAACACATAATCCAATTCATCAGTATCTAATCCATAGCAGGGTATGAACCCTAAGTAGAACCAAAAACCCTAATCAGAACAAGACAGTAACCAGGAAGGTCACCACCAACATCTAGCATAGATTGGCTTAGTACAGAGAGAGCCCAAGGGGAGAGGAATGACTCACCAAAGGTCCTCGCTGGATACTAGAAGAGCGAGGCAGCGACCATGGCGACCACCATGAGCAGCACCAGTATTGTCTGGCCACGGGCGACCATAGTCATGCCTAGGGGCGAGGTGAATCACCACAGCGCATGAACAGCAACGGCGGCGCCAGGATCAACGCCAATCCCAAACCCGAGGGTTCGGGACAACATCGATCTGTCGAAGGAGAGCTCCATGTCCAAATCTAGTTGGACGGGAGGGAAGAGCGAAGTCGACAATCCCTTCCTGCACCACAGCGGTGGCCATGGCAGTCCACGACGACGGGAATCGCCGGCGGCGACATCACTAACCACGCGGTCGGGGAAGGAGAAGAGAGGGGTGAGCTCGAGAGAGGAGATAGCAAATAAGTGGGTTGGGTGGGCCGAAAACCCTTCGGGGTGATTGTTTTGACCCTGCCCTATTGGGCCACAAGGTCCCAATAAGCCCAAATGGCCAGCCCAAGTCATTTAGAATATGTTTTAATAAATAGGAAAAGACCAAAATACCCCTAAACTTAATAAAATTCTAGAAAATAAAATAAAAGTCCAAAAATTATAAATAAAATATTTTTGGATTCACAAAAATCCAAACTATCCAAATAAATTGAGATATCAAAATTTAGACATATAAATTTTATTAAGAATTTTGTAATTTATATATTCCTTATGGAATTTTACAAAATTATTGAAAGATGATAAAAATAAATAAAAATCACTTTCATTGTATATTAATATTGTAGTATTTTTGAAAAATACTAAATAAATATTTAATAACAAATTTTGCTAATTAAGTGATAATTCTTAAAAAGAATTATTAAATCAATAAAAGTCAAATAAAAGGGAAAAAATAATATAATATATATTATAAAGATTAAAAAGTAATATTTATAAATCCTTTATTATTAAAAAGAATTTTTATAATAATGGGGAGAATGCATATCAAATTAAATGATGCATTACATTACTTTGCATAATCATTTTGCTTCTTTAAATATTGTCCTTACCGGGCAATAATGATGTTTTTGTAGACATAGAAGCTCAAGGTCCAGTGCAAGCATCAGACTTCACTACCTTGCCATCACAAGGCAAGTTCATCACTTGCTCATATCCTTTGAAGAGTCTTTATCAAAGTATTTATAAATTGTGTGTTATCATATATACTCTAAAAGAAAGAAAATATTAATTTCACAAATAAAGAAATCATAGATATCATCCTAAGTGATGATATAATGGAGCAATAGAACTTAGGTTTCTATTTGCAACAATGATGATCAATTAGGGACTTAATAACCCCTGACATCAGTGATTCTAGCGTCGTATATTACGCGTTAGCCATGAGATTTGGAATGGGACGGAGAAGTCAGCTGTATCTTCTTCCTCTCGCATGAAGCCGGATGTGTAGGTCGTGGCTGTTATCCTCATAGCATGCATATTAATTGGTAATTCGTAGAGGATATGCAGCATATCGGTGGGAACCCTCATCGTCCCACGATAGTTCTGGCATCTAATGGTTTGTATAAACCATTGCCGTAATTCAATATGTGGGCATGGTGTACACCAAGGAGGCATGCGAGGTCGCGAAGGGGGCAGTGATTGGCTTGGACCAACTACTGGGCCCCATAACATGGAATTATGGACGGAAAAGTACGCCCGGTTGTGCAACAAGGAGTTGATCTCTCATGGGTAAAGTAACGCACCTCTGTAGAGTGTAAGAATTGTAACTTGTTACTCCCTGTTCCGAGAAGGATCTACGAACGTGGCAGGAAAGGAACTCCATGAAAGTTCTGGTAAACCTGTGAAAGCTGATGGTCGTAGATTTTTATAATAAAATCAATCTTTGAAGAAAGATTTACAAAAACTGCATAGTACCAAGGACTTATAGTCCGAGGTGGTAGTTAGAGCATCCATACAATAAACTTGCTGGATAACGCTGTTACTCATTCTTTTCTTTGATCTCTTGCTTAGACTCTGAGGATCCCGAAGACGTGCCAATGTATGCAGTTGAATGTCAAGAAGATGTGTTCTACGAGGAGCCTGACTTGTCAGGAGGTGTTGAAGGAGTGGATTACGAAATCCGCTATGGTGTTGAGGATAACGAGTCCAACTAAGTATCCTAGTTAGTAGTAACCAACGGAGCCGAGCAGCATGAACTCTATAGAATAAGCTGCTGAGCTCAACTCCTAGTCGGAGTTGCTACTTTTAAATTCCGCTGAAACACTTTATATTCTGGTTTGTAAGTTGAGACCTTTTGAAGTCCTGAACTTCTGGTATTGTAATAATAATAAGGTGTGAATGTTGTAATATGGACCCGCAATGTTTCTGTTGGACCACTCTGAGGGATATGATATTTATGGAACGGTGTTCTGTGAGTGTCATATCAATGACTATAGTATACTACACATGCAGTGGTATGTTGGGTCACCGCAAGAGGCTACCCGAGGATGGAGATTGATACTGATGCACAAGAGGTCATCAAGTTACTGGAAGACCCAAGTTGTAGTAGATCATGCATTGTTAACTTCCGTCAAGAAGTTGAGGAGCTTCGCGAGAATTTTTCTTAGTTTTAAACTTTGTTTTGTTGGGCGCCAAGCTAATAAGGCTGCTTATCTTTGTGCTAGTAGAGCCAGTATGTCTAGAAGGAGATGCCCGTGGATCAATTGTAATCCACCCTTTCTTGCTGATACTCTAGCCAAAGATTGTAATTCTCGCATGATTAATTAATGAAAGCTCTGTGATTCGTAAAAAAAAATCCTTGACCATGGGGAACATTGCAGCAAAAGGATGTAGAAACCGGTAGGCAGGCGGCGCCGACTCCTTTTCTCGCAGCGCCTGTCGGGTGAGCAATTCGCCATCGCCAAAGGCGCCGATAGAGCAGATCGGACGAAGGGGGAAACCCCCAAGGAAATCCTCGTCAGCCATCATGATTATCATATATCTCCTGCCAGGATCATCAAGAACACCACCCATCGCGACGGTGCTCTGTACCAGAGAATCTACGGTTATTACAGAATATACAGAGTCGCCGACCTTGGCGAGACGCAGCTGCAGCCGGCGACGCTGTCGGAGGCTCGGAGCCGACGGACTGCTTTCCTGATCGCGAAAGATGCACCACGCACCACTCGACCAGCATGCTGCAGATCTTCTCACTGAAGCTGGCTAAAGCGCCTCCGAATTCTGGCCCCGCGCAGCTACACAGGGTACATAGCAGTACGGGATTGTCGAGACTACCTGCTCAACTACGTCTTCAACCGTAGCAGGGACGACCCCCTCGTCGTGCCAGAGGGCTCTCTCATCGAGATGACCAGCCTCCGCTCTGGTCGAGTTCGACGTGAGGATCAAGAAAGGAAAGGGAGAAGAACATGATGATCTGCAGCTAATCGACGGCGCCATAGGCTACAGCGAGCTAGTCACGCCTCTGTACGACTGTACCCATTCACAAAGCGGATCAGTGGCGATTGCGGGGAGGTCGATATCACCCTAGTGCTCCTTCGCTGCGTGGTGGAAGCCACAATAGACGTCGTCATATCAGAAGTCGAGAGTGGATTGGACTTATCTCTCAGCTTGTTTGTTTTCATCTATGGGTTGCATGAGATTCCGCTCTTCTGTAGAGAGTGGATTTACCTCCCCTAGGTTGGGCCTCCGGGACTATCTATGTCGTTCATTTGTTGGAGATCCGTGCAAGGTCAACGCAGTCATGGTCTATCGCGCATTTATATTTAAGCCCTCCTGCTTTTTGGTATTTCACCCGCAGTCCAGGGGAGAGGATGACCATCCCACCGGCCCACCCCAACCCGTAGCCCACACGGCCAGTTTGTGGTTGGATCCAGTTTGTGGTTTTTCTGGGGCCCCTACTTTTCCTTTTGGTTTATTTTCATGCTTGGATCCAGTTTGTGGTTGAATATTTTGTTTGGATTAAATCCGTGGTTGAATCTTGATTGAATCTTGTATGGATTTTGTTTAAATTTGTGGATCTGGGGCCCCTACTTTTCCTTTATTGAATCTTGATTAAATTCGTGGTATAATGTATTATCATGTTTTTGACACAGATCTTATATAGATTTTGTTCATGTTTGGATCCTTTCTTTTCATTCGTGCTTGGATCTTGATTTGAGATTCTTGTTTGGATGACTCTTTTAAAAAATAATGTTGGAAATGTGTATGGAAAATAACCATATCTAGTTCATGGATGAAACGTGTATTTCCTCTTTCCAGATTCTGTTCATGGATGAAACTTGTATGATTCTTTGAATGATTCTTAATATCAGATTAAGATCGTGAGACTACTTATTTTATCTTGACAGGTGACACATGTATGAAACTGATGTTTGATCTTGCTTGTAGCTAGACTAAATCATGTGTGTAATAATCTGCTGAAACTTGTATGAATCTTTGATGTTTTTTGGATTTTGTATGTATGATCGGCACTGTATAAATATCCTGTGAAATTTACATATTTTGCATATACCTTTACACATTGAATTAGAAACATGTTCTTTAGTACTAATCCTCTTGTGTGAATCTGTTGTGAATCTTGTGTTGAAAAAATTATATGAAAATCTTGTGTGAAAAAGATCTAGTGAAGATTCATTTGAGTTTCGATGTTGCCCATGTATCTTATAAAAATAATAATCAAATTTGATTGTTGTTAGTAGTTTCAAAAAGGATCTAGTGAAGATTCATTTGAGTTTCGGTGTTGCCCGTGTACCTTAAAAAAATATCTTGGAAAAAATATAAAACTTGTACGTATATTTCTAGAAAAAATCTTAAAAAAAAATCTATGAAATATTGTTGAATATTATTGAAAAAATAATTATGTAAGAAATTGTTAATTAAATCATATTAATTAGATTGGCTAATTAAATTAACACAAAGATGTATCTGTGAATCACGTTCTTTCCTTGAAGACAGGGAAAAAAATGTATAAAACATAAAAAAACTGGGGGCTAATAAGCAAAATAGCAATGGACTTGAGAAGTGAGATGGAAGGGTTGTTCTGTAAAAATTGTAGCACGAATCTCCAAAAATAAAGGGCAAAGATGGTGCCGGGGTCCAACTTACAGGAGGGATTGCATTGCCCCTCTTCCATGGCGCTATCAGCGAGTCGCGTGGCTTAATAAGGAGATATGCGATCGCCGTAAAGATGGATACCTCGATGCATGTGAAGTTCGAGGTAGGTCAGAAAGGCTCCACGGCTGATCATCTAGAGCGTTGTTGTTCCTTCGAAGCAAACACCCATGGATGTGCTTGTCAACATACCATGCTTGAGCACGCCTCGATCTCTATGAAGGTGACTTGGTTGACTATTTCGTCGGTACTTTCTTAGTGAAAGGAGGATGAAACCGGTCTGCACTAATTGATGCACACATCCATCCAACATATATAAAGCCTCCGCGTATGTTTCAAATTCGACTTTTTTTTGTTGCTCTGTATAATTTGATCTTGGTTGGTCGTCCCTAAGAAAATACCGGTCAGCTCCTTTTGGATGGACGTCCCTGCCATTCAGGGAGATATTGCAGATTGCACTAGGCTTCGAGATCTTTGGGATGGAGCACCCGTTGGCAAAGTCAGATCCACTATCATCATATGCGCACTTTGGAATCTTTGGAAGAGGAGAAATACTAAGGTTTTCAGAAATATCGACGAGCTAATGCAGCTTGTTTTTCGCAGATGTGCGAAATGTTTGTTTCTTTGGAATCATAGGTGCCAAAAGCAGCCTCACAAAGAGCTGATACATGATTGGGCGGTGATGTTCGCTCATCTAGACTCTCGTTAGGTTCCTTTTCTCTTTTTCTCCCTTTTGTTGTCGTATATTTACTAGGCCGATACATCAAACGGTCCGCAGATAATTTGTATAGTTTTTTTTTGTCTCTTGGCTTTCTCTTTTCTTATGGCTTTGTAACCAAACTCTGTAACTTTGTTTTTTGATTTGATTGGTTCGGGCCGGCTTTTTGCCCGCCGTAGAATGCCTCAAAAAAATTTGATCTTGGTTGGATGTATCTCTACTTGGTGCTAGATCAATGTCAGTTTACTAGTTATTGATCTTGTGCTACTTGATCTATCAAAATGTTAGGAGAGATGTAGAATGTAGGCTTGTTGGACGGTGTGCACGTCATAGATCGTGCCTTGCTGTTGTTCATCGGCTCCTCTCCTTGGTCGCCGTCACTATTTTCTCATGCCGCCGTCACTCCCGCTTCCCTCTAACCTAGGAAGCAGTAGCGTAGCGACAAAATCAATCCGGGTAACTTGAAAATGGCTGACAAATATTGGCAAAAGAAAATCCTTACATGCTCATCAATACGTGTTCCACTGAAGCTATACTACGTTCCAAGAAGAAAAGAATTGAGGCAAAGAATTGAGGCAACAATGAACTCCAGAAATTCAGATAGCGGGACTATACTAGTACGTTCCAAGAAATACGGTAGCTGTATTAGGATGATTTACCACACAGAAAAACTAGTAATTAGATAGGTCCCACCACTGACATATACAATGTGCTTTCACTACAACAGCGTAATCCGTTTGGTTTGGGGAGCTTAGAGAAAGAATGAAAGATGACACAAGAGATGTCCCAAGAAACGGAATTACCTCAAGCATTCACTTTTTTTTTGCAAATAGGACCCTAGCATTAAAAAAAATATCAAACAGTAGAAAGCACCTCAAGCAAAACGAAAAATACAACGAGATCCTTGAGAAACCCTTCATCTTCAACCTCCAGACCGTGTCGATGGCGCGCCGCCGCTGCCGCTTCTCCTTGAGCCAGCGTAACATTGTTGGTTGCGGACCCGTGAAGAATTACAGTAACAACAAGAGGCGAGGAGACCAGCCGCATGTGTGTGTGCGTGGGAGGAGGGAGACGGTTCAGATCCATGAGGAATTACAGTTCTGTAGCGATCAACAACGACGATTTTTCCGATAGTGATGGAACCTAAGGCGGCACCGAAAAGGCGGCACCGGAAATGTTTTTGCGTCGAGAGGAGGAAAGCATGCGAAAGAACTCGGGAAAACAAAGGCTGACCTTCCTTAGACAAGGAGGGAGAATTTCCTTGTGAATAAGTGAACCATCTTTTTTACGGTTAGTCCGGTAGATCTAGCCTTCTTCAAAAAATTCATATGCATAATGAAATTAGGACCATGTATGAAATTTTATATCTAAAAAATGAAAACTTTGATATGAATGAAGTAGTAATACTGAATTATAAATTAAATATGTGTTGTCGTAGGTATCTACCGCAAACTTCTATACCTACCACGACATATAAATGTTGTTTTGTCGTTTTATATATAGTGGCACAATACATAAACTAGCATATTATACATTCCACGTCAATAGCCCACCGGAGCTAAACTATCATCCCGGGAGTTCAGTTGTCTTGTAGTCGTTAAGCGTCAAACAATCTGTTTGTGTGTCGCTTAGCCATCTAGCTTGAAAGATATAACTGTGTTGCCCACCCTAGCAATGGCGAGGACTGTTCAAAATTTTGGTATAGCGAATTCATAGATATGTATCACTATTAAACTAAAACCATCGGGGTGGGGGGAAAATGCCCCCTCCACAATATTTGTATTGAATAAAATCATTTTTGTTGGCTATTCAAGGATTTCAATCAATATCTGATCGTACAATAGAAAATAAAAGCCGCAAATACAAGATAAAAGCAATTTATGTAAATAGAAGTAGAAACTATGGACCTACTAATAATAAATCTTTAATGCATTCGAAAAGTCCCAGGGAATGGCAAAGTTCTAGTTTTTTTAATTCTTTCTTAATTTAATGAAGATCAAGATTTTGAATATCCTCGCTTGATATAGCACACTCATAAGAACATATCTATGTATGTTATGGAGTTTGTTATGTTACTATTTATGATATTTGACAATTTTTATTATATTTTTTGGGACTAACAAATTAATAGTTGTTATATTTCACTAGTTTTCCATTTACACTATGATGTGTAGTAATTGCATGGGTATTAGATGAATTCGTAAATAGTGCAATGAAATTTGGAGTTTCCCAAAATGTGTCCATCCAAGATCAGTTCTTATAAATCGGTAAAAGGCTTAAGGAAGACAATGCCAAATGAAAAGAATCAAAACATAAAAATTGTAGAAATTTTTCAAAGCTTTTATTTGCATATTTAAACGTCCAAATCCAAATTTGTATGTGATCAGATAATCCATTTTAATGAGCAGAAAATAGTGTAAATTGTATACACCAAACAATACATACACACGTATATAGCGTAAATTGCCAAAAAAAAAGGTAGGGTGGCCGCCCTAGCTTGCCCTAAGGGGAGCCCCGCCCCTGCACCCTAGCGTATTGTAATGTTTGCCTCTATCTTACATGTAAAAATTTAAAAAAAGAGGTCTTATGGCTATTTGATTCAAATCGACTTCGTAGAAATTTTGGAGTATTTGATAGTGGGAATTTTTTTCCTACATGGGTCATTTGATTCACAAGAGTCGGATCCTTAGAGCTCCTTTCATCAAGAGGAATTTCATAGAATTTTTGGAAGATATAATATCTAAGGATTTTTATCCCCGTGATTGAATCCTTAGTATTTTTTCCAAAGAAATTATTTTTACTCTATTTTTGGAGAGAGAAATTATCCACTCAAACTTGTTTGCATGGGTTTATTTTCGTGCGGTATCAAACATTCCTCATATTCATGTGTTGTGATAATCCCGTGAATCAAACATGCCCTTAGGATTTATTCCCAAGGATTCTTCACTTGCACTCTCTTTTGAAGGAATTTAACACCCACTTAAACACCGGATTCTTTACTGTTAGTCTGTTACAAATATATATATATAGAGAGAGAGTCGCGCTATTTGACTCCTAGGGTGTAGAATAGTTATTCTACACCCACCCTCTATCTTTAGAACTGTATATTATTTTTACGTCACGTAAATTTTGTCTTACTTCGTAAGTCGAGAAGAACATAATAAAATTTAAAAATGATATAATTTTTTTGTTTACATGCAGTATAAAAATTCGACGTAAAATACATATTTTTGGTGTTTTTTACACTATAATGACACATAAACTCAATTTTTTTGTCGATTATTGTTGTTGGGGTGAATATATGGACATAATTATTCGTATACAAAACATAATTTTTTCAATCTAACAACATAATATGTTGTTAGATTGAAAAAATTATATATATATATATACTGGATTCTTTTCGATGCAAGAAATAAACTGAACTATTACTACTCCTGCATATAATTGTTGTCATGATGCCACAAACTAATACCTGCATAACTACAGTACTCAGGCTTCCGGGTAAGTGTTCTGCTCTTCCATGTGTGTTCGCAACTCAGTAGGGGTCATGATCAGAGTAACAGGCCCCACCTGTCAGCGAGACAGCTGCGGATAGAAGGAAACTCGAGTCGACGACCGTTACCAGCGGATGCCGTTGGCTCTCCAGTCGGTTCAAATTTCGAACCCCTTTTTCCTTCCTCATCCACCGCCTCCCCCACCGGACCTACCCGTATAACTCCGCCCAGATCGGCCGGCCGCCAGCCCAATCCCGAATCCATGGACGAGACCGAGAAGGCGAAGCCGATGGCCAGGAGAGCCGACACCGCCTCGACCACCCCCACCACCGTCTCGCCCGGCTCCACCGCCTCCTCCTGCTCCTCCAACCCCGACCCCGCCTCGGCACGCACGCCTCCGCCCACCTTCGTCGTGCCCTGGGCGCGCGCCGGCGGAGGCGGTAGCGCCGACGGCGGCGGGTGCTACTACCCGGGATGCCGCAAGGACGCCAACTGCGCCTGCGAGATCTGCCTCGCCAGCATCAACGCCACGCGGGACCTCCTCCCGCCCGAGGCCGCCTCCGCGCGCCGCTGCTTCGGCGAGGCCGCCAGGGACAGGAGGCCCGGGTCCCGCCCGCTCTTCCTCGGCCGCGGTGGCACGCCTCCTCCGTCCGGGTCGGAGGTCACCGAGCCGTGGACGCCGCCGCCGCAGCTGCGCTCCACCGCCAAGTCGAGGAGACCCTGGCAGCTGGCGGCGCGCGAGGCGGCTGGGAACGGGGCCGAGAGGAAAGGCGTGGGGTCGCTTTCGTCGCCCGACTGGGCGATCTACGCGCTGACGGTTCTCGGGTTCCTGCTTCTGCTGTGGGTGGACACGGGGCTCGTCCCGGAGGCCGCGGCGCGGGGGTTCGGCCCCAAGCTGTCGCCGGAGGCCGTGTCGCGGGTGGGCCAAGAGGCGCGCCTTGCGCCTGCCGGACTGGCGCACAAGTTGCGCTTCCTGGAGCGAGGGGTCGGGCAGCTCGTCGGCGCCGAGAGGAGGATCCACAACTGCAGCTCCAAGGATTCCGTCTGGCGACTCCAGCAGGTTCGCCCTTCTCGCTTGCGCGTCAGATGCTTGGCTTCTGGTTGTCGCTGATTATTCATTGCCAATAATTCCATCTTGCAGAATGATCAGCATGTGTTCCACTGGCGCTGCGCCGTGTACAAGTCGGCGGCGGAGGAGGTCACCGTCTGGGGGAGCCCGCTCCGTACCTCCGGCCTCCTCCCCTCCACGCTCTCGACACGGCACATCACCCTCCTCTCCGGCAGCATCACCGAGGTAATCGACACCACCACTATCAATGCCATGACCACTGCTCTGCCCAAAATACTACTACCAGCAACTTGCTGAATCCCTGCGTGGTGTGTTATGCAGTGGTCCGACGGGAAGGTGTGGCCGACCGTGCGGGCGAGCAACGGCAGCTCCTGGAGCTACCGGCGGCGGAGCACGGGGGCGGTGCAGCTGGAACCAGAGACGTGGGTGCTGGAGTACCAGAGGAGTGTCATGTTCGAGGGGACACGGCTGTTACCGGCCACGGTGGAGCTGCTGGCTTCCAGGTGCTCGACAGTGGCGAAAGGTGCGCGGCGCAAGTTGGCCAAGAAACGGTTCTACGGTGGCGCTGGCGGGATCCAGGCGAACCCAACTTGATCTCAAGACAGCATGACATTAGATTTAGGTTCATCTCATTTCCTGTGAGATTGGTATGGATATTCAGTGTTCTTTGGCTGTAATGATGTGTACTATCTGTTGTTTGATCGGATTACTCCCCCATCTGGCTTGATCGCGAAGTAGTACTTGTGTTCGGAATGCATGATCCTCAGGTGTAGAATTTCAGGGGAACTTTTGCTGGAGCGCTTCGTTGGCATATGTCTCCAAACAGAAATGCAGAATCATCTCATGTTTGGAACATCTCATCTTACGGGTATCACAATGGTTTCCACCAAAATTCCAAGATTAGCCTGTTCTATTGGAATTTCAAGGGAATCCTTGTGAGCTATCTTTCGTTCCTCATCTTCAGGCCTTTTTCAGATGAAAAGAATGAAAGACATGAATATGAAAACATTAAAAAATCTGTAGCGACGTGAAGTGCAAAACAGGGGATTGGACAATTGCAAGAATAGTCGTTTGGATAAGAACACAGAGAAAAATGCATCTATCCAACGATTTCTATAGGACATGAAGCGTAGAAAATCAATCAACATGAGCATGTTCTTGTGATCCAAATGCCTATAGCTGAAAATGTCCAAGATTTAGAATCCTACGAAAATGTTCCAAGATTTTTTTTTCTTTGTTCCAAATGAAGCCTAAACATCTGAGTCCATTGCTAGCTTGGAGTGGTGTGCTAGCAAATGAAGACGCTTTTCTAGTATATCTAGGTTGTGGGATAATTGTATGGTTTGTTGAGCAAATGCATTCCTGTGGCCAGTTTTACCAATTCAAAATACACCCAAGGAGGGATGTATTCTAAATGTTACTACCTTCGTTCCTAAATGTAAGCCTTTCAAGTTTCAACCTAGAAGATCCCAGGCAAATGGACCAAACTTCCCTAGTAATGAACAGAACGGAACTGAACTTGTCTTTAGTTCAGCTTTGTTGCTTGGGTTCACCCTAATAGAAGTAGTCATATTTATCTTTACTTTAGTTGGCTAATCGATGAAGACTTTACTTGCATCTGCTTACCAAGATGATTGGTGTTTTCTCCCTTATGAAGAAAGAGCGCCTGCTCTCATCTAAGGAATAGACTTGATCGGTCTTGAGTTTGACTCTCCAACTGTTTCTGGCTCGAAGGCCTCTTTCGAGTCAGTTCTCCCCACATCAATTTCGGACTTACCACTCTCCCTTTCTCTCTTTAAAGCAAGTCAGGTATCAGCAAGACTTTAACTGAAACAACCAATGCAGGAGCAGAAATAGCCTTCATGCATCTCCCTTTTGTCAGGTTCCGAAATCGCCTCCTTCTAGCAGTCTTCGACACCAGCAACCTGTAACATGGTATTATCTGCTCGACAAATCATACAACAACAACAACCAAGCCTTTAGTCCCAATCAAGTTGGGGTAGGCTAGATATGAAACCCAAATGGAAACTAGAGAAAAATGCAAGTCAAGCGGAAAGCAGTAAAAAGTGCAAGTCAAACAAGAACTAGTGAAAAACAAGCAAGTAAAAAAGAACAAGAACAAGAACAGAGAACAAGAATAAAGAACAAAAAACAAAAGTAAATCAAGGTTCGGGCACATGGACTGCTGATTTCCATGCCGCCCTACCAAAAACCAACTCTCTAGGGACATTCCACTGCTCGACAAATCATAGAACAAATAAAAGATACCAGCAAAATGATCACTGAATGTACGCTGGAAGTCTGAGACTGATAGTTTAGATGTCGGAGCGACTGTTCCCATACGACTGTTCCCATATAATGGGAACGACTGTTCCTAAATACTGGACCCGTTGTTCCTAGGGCAGACTGATGGTGTGCCCTGGAGAGAGCAACACCTTAACAGGAGATACAACAGTACAACAACATAGCTATGTATAGTTCACAGCAAACTATGGTATCTAAGTTCAAGATAGTCCAACTTCGAACTATTTCCCAGGTAACCCAAAATGCTCCTTGACGTCTGCCGGTGTTTTCCCGAATCCCTTAGAAACATTCAGCATGGCCTTGAGCTTTTCCTCCTCGCGCTTCACTTGATTCAGCCGGTTCATTATATTGGAGAGAAGCACGCTGTATCTTGAAGTATCGGACAAGGGCACAGGATCTGCAAGCTCGGATCTCTCTGAGTCAAGCTGCCGATACAGACTGAGGACATGATCCTTCTGGGAGTAAAGCTTCTGCTCTGCCAGCCTAAATTCTGCATCCTGAGATCTCTTCAGTTCTTTAAGGGAATGATCTATCTCATCCTCAAATTGGACAGACAAAGAGTTGTGGTCACCAGTAATGAAAACTGGAACATTTTCGGCAGCCCTCTCCAACTCATTATCAACTTGTGGATCAATTAGATATGGATACTGCTCAACCCCTAGCAGTGTGACACCAGCGGTAGGTGGGGAACTTTCTTCTGCATTAGCCATAAGAAGAAAAGAACCCAGTTATGCACAAGCAATATGTGAACCAACAAATTACAGACCACCACTGATCCAAACTGTTCTTTAAGCAACGTTCAGTCACATGCAATTATTGAAGTTGCTATAGAATACAAAACACATGAGGATTAATCATTTCCACAGCAGACAAGAAAGAACAGGTACTACAGAAAGGGTTAAACTTACAGAAGCTACCAAAGTATTACTAGCCCATTATAAATGTGGTGACAAACTTCAGATAGGAAAGAACAGGTACTACAGAAAGGGCTAAACTTACAGAAGCTACCAAAGTATTACTAGCCCATTGTAAATGTGGTGACAAACTTCAGATAGGTTTGACTACCATGATCCTAGATTTCTGCATAATCTACAGAGCTGCCCGAATGTCCAGGCCATCACAACTAGGTCGGGACATTTTAGGATGACATCTGAAGTCCCAGAAAAACATTTTGCCCTCATATAGTTCTCTCCTACTATTAGTTGTCCTAAACAATAAGTTTACCTGTATTCAGCATTAGCACTTCATCACCATCATCCACTTTCCAGACTTCAGCAAGATCAACCCCACTCTTCACCTGCATTAAACAATGGACCGTCAACCCATAGTCTCGAACTACAGAAAACAGGTTGAACACCATGTGCAGTATCAGCACCAATCAGAGAAGTACTAGTACTAACCAAACCATGAGAACCACCCTAAAGAGACATAATAAAATGCATCAAATCACCTTTGTCATCACTGATGCCATGTAGTTCTCCAAGCTTCTTCCTTCCGCTTGTCTTGCACCACGCAAGATGCATAAGCCTATATTCAGGATAGGCTCAATTTCTTCCTTTGATTTAAGAGATTGACATGTCTCCAAGAGTTTATCCACATGCATCATCAGGTTGGTTTTGTTGTCACACCGTCTGCAGTAATATTGCACATCCAAGCCAATCTCTCCTCCAATAGTTCCAGCCATGAAAATTCTAAGAGCACACTCAAGGTGTCCAACATGCCCACAGATGTAGTTCTCGGCCACAACTGCCTCACACTTTATGTAGCTATAACCTCCAAACGAATAGTCAACAGCCTTGCCACATAGAATGCAACAGCATTCACGACAGAAGTCAGGCACTGTACAGCAGATGTCACAATCCTTTGTTGGTGATGATTCAATAAATCCTTCTCTCTCAAGTTTGCAAAACTTATTTCGAGCCTTGCATGGTCCAGCTGGATCCTCTGAGAGACTTTCAGGTTGAAGACCCCTCACTTGCTGAGTTCCTGGAGGTTGCTCAGTTCCTGGAGATATTGAGCTGTTAGAGAACAGAACAAGATGGACAATCAAAATAGAAATAGCAACAGATATGCAAAGGCAGTATAAATGATACTTATTAAATCTATTAGCGTAAAAAAGATAGAAATCCAGCATATCAAATGAAGAAACTATCTGTTTCCTTATGTGATGTCAACACAGTACTAGGAAAATCCTCAAGCAATCGCCTGGCCAGACATGAAGAAAAGTATGGCAGGAGATTACTGCAGATGCTTCAAGCTGATTTGATTCCTATACCTGAGTTAGGTGTGGGAAAAAAGCACCACTTGAATGACAGAATGAGGAGAACGGACCTCACCTTGACCCAGATTGGAAGCGACAGGTAAGGTGTGAGTGGCGCTGTACACATGGCGGAAGGGGGACAGAAAGCGCCGCCGGTTCAATTGATTGGGCCGCGCAAAGGAAAAGGGAGCCATCAGCAGCAGGAGTAGGCTGGAATCTGAGGTTAGGATTGGAATGGCGGCTAGGGTTTAGGATTTGGGGAAGAGATGAGATATACATACAGGGTGGTACCTAGCCAAAGGTTGATGCCGTTGGATGACGTACATAGAGATTCGTGTTGGTCAATACGCATGCACCATTACTTGGGGTTTTTTTTTAGCTGAAAACTGTAGGGAAGGCCCCGACAGTAATCCCATTATTTGGCATTGACCATGGAAAATACAATAGGGGTAAAAACTAATCCTGGTATACATAGCATGTGCCTCCAGTGAAGATTAACTCAACTTAAAGAACTTCCCTGATTAGATGTGGGCAAATTAATCTAGGTAACCAGGTAGACCTAAATAAGACCATTACCAGATTTATAAGACAGTAATTGGTTTCACAATAGTGGTACTTGTAATAGGAGATTCAATGCATAATAGCAACTGCGGATGTGGAATACATGAAAGCATGCCAGTGTGAAAGTCTTCTTTTCAAGAAAACACAGTGTTTCATTGCATGCGTTTCACTGCATTGAACAGATAGAGTTTTGGTTACAACCTCCTAGGAGGCAGATTACAAGATGATCCTAGCACATCAGTGCACATCCCAAGTGGATGGCAGAACTACTCTGAGCCCTTTAGCTCCATCTGTAGCGCACAAACTGATCTCCATGGTCTTTCCAGTGTGAAAGTCAATGATAAAGATTTAACAAAGCATAGAACTATGGGATGGACATGCACAGGGTGGAGCTGCCGCAGTATACTAGGTGCAACAGAGTTCTATACATTTGTAGGAAAACAAGGAGCTTCACTTATGAAATGACCACCGAGAACATGAAATATCTATTATATAGAAGCTAACTGACAACAGTAAGCGAATATGCTAACCAAGGTGAATACTGAATAGACATAACAAGGAAGTTATTTAGTAGAGAGAGAGGGAACAAGAATGGAAGATCCTGACACCGCAGGTATGTTTGGTAAGTATTGCTGCCATGTTAATCTCTTCCAAAAATCAACTAGGTGGTTGAACAAGCAAAAACTAAGGGCCCGGATATGGAATAAATAAATGGCTCCGGAAAAAGGTAAAAATATGTACAGATTTAAAGAATCACCCATTATTAGATGCTACACCCTACATTACTTGTAAGTTGTTCTTGTTGCGTTCTATAAGCCTTTGATGAAATTTCTGCACATAAGCATTAGCTACTCATTAATCATTATAGCAGCTGTTATGTTTGGCTGTCGCCACAAACTGCGAATATTCCAGTACTCACCATAGCAGCAACTGAACAGACGTCACAGCCCGCAGTCTCTTGCCCAATTGATACATTTTTATATTAAAATGTATATAAACAACATAAAAGTGCAACAGAGAGGTCTAACCTCTTTGAATCCTGCTTCCTCCAGCAGGGATTCTCCATATAAACTTAGAAAAGAATGTGCTAGGGTCGACGTCTGGAAATTCTCTCTTAATAAACTCTTCAACTTTTAATTTACTTGTGAATGTTGTCTTTTTACCAGTAGCATCACGAAAGCGCGAGGGCGGTGTAAGATACCTGCAAAAATTTAAAATCCACAACATAAGTTACTAGTACTGATAAACTTCATTACTTTTCAGATCAAAGATATATAACATGGACAATTTAAAGGCTAGAATTGGTTGTTCTGATGCGAAATTGACAAACAAATACTCTCTACTAACTTTGTACTTTTTGCACAGACAAATCTATTGAACTCCAGATCTAACCTACTGAGGCCTTGAAAAAAGCATTTACCTGTCCACCCAATGCCCACCTGGAGCTGATCTGTTTCCCACTTTCCAGTACCATTCATCTCCAGGGCATGGCCAATTTTCAGGAGCATAGGGCAAACCTTTACCATATGCATTACCATGAACAGGTATTGCAACAAGACCATTCTCACTTTTGCACAATTCTGATAGATAAAGCTCCTCAGGTTTGTTCTTCTCTGTTACATCAGGGACCTGAAAGAAACAAGAATCTCATCAATGCATAGCTCAAATTCTACTGAGCTCAGCAGAAACTGAGATACACATTCCCACGATTATTCCAAGAAATATGTTTGAAATTCATACATTGCTGCGGAGAAAATGATTTTTTTTCATTTACCAATAGGATCCTAGGTACAATGGTATAAATTTCTTAGTACCAATAGTATTTTCACAAGCAAAAACCAAGGAGGATTTTTTTCATTTACCAATAGAACCCTAGTTACAATGGTTTAGATTTCTTAGCACCAATAGTCTTTTCTTAGTAAACTGAATGTTATTCAAGGCCTCAAGGTTATCAAAGTATATAGTACCATCGAACAGATACTGAACGAGGGGAAATTGACATGTACTCCCTCCGTTTCAAAATATAAGATGTTTTAGGTTTGTGAAGAAAATGTATCTAGACTTGTTTTAGTGTGTAGGGTATATGTTTGGAATGAACCTACACACTAAAACAAGTCTAGATACATTTTCTTCACAAACCTAAAACATCTTATATTTTGAAACGGAGGGAGTAGAAAGTGCCATAAGAGATATCTAAATTACCAAGTATATTAAAAAATATATATAAACAAACAAGCTGTTTAAAATAGCTACCTTGCAGAGTGAATCTGTTGGAAAATTAACAACTTATTGTCCTCCTGATTTTTTATGTTTTGGTATTTGCATAAGCATCAAGCAAGCAAAAGGACCAGATTCAAGTCCTGCTTGGTTTGTAACCAACTTTGGCACAGTTATTGTTTGGTAAAGTGTGGGTTGCCACATTAACTACGGCGATCCCATCACACATCACACAATAGTAGCAACAGATTTTAAGACATGCAGGTCATGGACATAGGAAGACATGGTAGACCAAAATTCTAGTGATGAAACAAGCATTTGTGCTTTGCCTAAGAAAGCAAGGACCTAAAGTTGAGGCGAGAAATTAGGCATTGTAACCAGCACCATTATAAGCTTGTTTTTATCAAAAATCATAAACAAATAATAATGTACTATGTGGTTAATAATTATTCAGCTCCAAGGAACGATACCTCGCTTTCATTGGATACATGATTTGAACTTTGGACGATTGCTAACTCCAAGCCATTTGATGACGTATGCTGACGTTGAGGTTTCTCCTTTGGTGGTTCTATTCGCGCCTTTTTTTTGGCGGAAGCTTTTGGACTCTCAAAGGTTGGAGGTCTCTCCCTATCCTTACCAAATAACTCTAATAACCTATCGTAATGGTCAATCGTCTTGGTCATCCATTTCCTGGCTTCCGGTTTTCTCTACAAGATCAAAGCAAATAATTTACATCAGCTCCGCAAGACGCAACGGATACATCGGTTGATTGGTGTCACACACATACCTCGATGAATTCCCTCCAAACTTGTGGGTCGGCGTGGAACCTCCGGGTGTTGGGGTTCCAATTGATCCTGCTCTGCTTATCGAAAAGGTTCTCGCATTCATGGAACATATCCTTGACATGCTTGAGACGGTTCTTGATGTTGGACCTGTCAATCCCCACCCCAAACCTCTCGCCGACCCCGGTGATGACGTTTTCAAAGGCGGCTGTCAGGAACCTGCCCTCGGCGCTCCTGTTCCCGACGTCCTGCTGGTGCAGCAGCGCGTCGATGAGATACTCGTTCATCTCCTCGGTCCAGATCACGCACTCCCTGCCGGGGGGCCTGGAGCCACCGCCTCCATTGCTGCCGCCGGAGCTCAACCGGTTCTTCGAGTTACCAATCATCTCCCAACTCCGCCGGAACCCCCCAGACGACCCCTCACCCACCGGCGGCGCAAGACTCGTCCTACCCTACTCTTCTGTGTACGGACAGCACACACGCCGGAGTCGAGAACTGGATAATAAAAACGAAACCTCTCCTCTTCCGTCGCTCGGGGCGATGGATGTACTTCACAAGGGGTAGACAAATGTCAAATTCTGGATCTGAGATTAGGAAATCCGACGAGGAGGAGGAAGAGGGATGGGGCTCGGGTGATCTTACCGGCGAGGGGGGAGAGAAGAGGAGCGGGGAGCTTGAGGCTTCAGGGAGAAGGGGAACGGGAACGCCTAGGAGGGGCAGAACTGCAGCCCAACCAAAGCGGCCGCGCTCCCTTTGCTGCTGTACGTCTACACCGTCACCCCGTATTGGCCTTTTGTACATACAGCGTGCGTATACGGCTGAAAAGGGACACGAGTAAATGTGCTGGGCTGTGCAATAGCTGCTGGACCTACACGCAAAAACAAATGGCTGCTGGACCTGGTCTGCCAGCTCACCGTCTATGTGTCAAGGGAGGCGGGCCGAACATCGAATGGAAGCGCGACACCTAGGACAAGCGACATGGCGATATAGATGTCGGACCATGTTCGCAACGAAAGTACATGGTGTCCTCTTCATTAGAAAGGTCGATTTTGCTGTCGAAATGATATTTACATCGAAACTACCTCAGGTACAATGAATTCATATATGATATTAATATGATGGTTGAATGCATGGTCAATAAAAATAGTATAAATATGATCAACGTTGTTGCGTTGTGTAGTACCAAAACCGTAGGACACATGAAGCAGTTATCGTATGCTTATAGCTTATTCTCGACTCCATACCCCTTCAGTTAAACCTCACATTCAACTCTAGTATACAATATGTAGTCTTAGGCTTCTTGTGTATTTTCTCGAGCTCTTTTTTTTTCTAGATGCTATCAAGCTAGAGTTCCAAGGATGTATGTTTCACCTAGTCATTTTTATTGTTGCATTCTTGTGTGGAGATTAGTCTCGTTCTTATTTTCTTATCAGGTGACTGGTCGTTTTTTGAGTGACAGTGTTATTTTCTATGGCTCCGACTCTGAAGTAGCACTTACTATTTATATTATATTCACAATGCTCTATCCATCTCACAATTAGGAAGAAGACACGTCACCTCTAATGTCGACAGATGAAGAGATTCTTGGAATAACTAAAGCTTTAATCCTATGTTTAGGTATGTATGATCTTCTAGCTCACTGTCCATGCATCAAGGGAGGTGGGAGCCAACATATGACACACGAACATGGACAATATGTGCACGGGCTATTTTTTGGTAGTAAAAGAAGATGATGTCATCTTTATTTAGAAAGGTCACAATAGTTACTTTTATTGCCAAAATGATATTCACATTATGTTTACTTAGAGATTTTGTCGTCCCCGTACCCCGTAGAATGCGCCTTCCACTTATCTATAGTCGTTGCGGGGTTATGATGTACGATATGTAGTACTCCCTCCGATTCATAATAAATTGTATGAAATCAGTGACACTTATTATGGATCGGAGGGAGTGTTAGGTTTTGTAGTTTATAGATATGTATGTATATCTTCAGAAGCTCCTTCTCTTTTATAAGAATAAAACTCCACTATTATATGTTTTACCCTGGAGATGATGTTATCAAAGGCGAATGTTATGAACCTTCCCTCGACGCCCATGTTCCACAATGATGTCCTACTGGTGCAACAGTGCGTTGATGAGGTACTCGTTCATCTCCTCGGTCAAGATCACGCATCCCTGTCAGGGGCCTGGAGCCACTTCATCCCTTATGAGGGAGAAGGGGAACAAAAATCGCCTAGGGGCGGTAGTAACTACAATCCAAAAAAAAGGATGTGCTCGTTTTGCTGCTCTACATCTATATTGTCACGCTATATTGCTGCTATGTACATCTAGCGAGACGTATATGACTGAGAAGGGACACAAGTAGATGCTAACATATTGGGTTGTGCAATGGTTGTTGGACCTAGTCTACAAGCTCACTATACATATGTTAAGGGAGGCGAAGTGAATATCTAATGGAAGCGTGACACCTAGGACACATGACATGGCGATATAAATATGGACCATGTTCACAACAAAAGTAGATGGTGTCATCTTCATTAAGGAAGTTTGTTAAACTAATATTCATATTGTGCATGCTTACCACTTATGGACTTGGTATCCCTTCAATTAAACCTCACATCTAACTCTAGTTGTGTGATGAAATATATGTAGTATTAGGTTTTCTAGTTCTTGTGTGTTTTAGCAAGGTGTTTCCCCTCGATGCAATCAAGCTAGAGTTCTAATGATACTCCCTATGTTTCGGTTTATAAGCCTTGTGTGTATAGCTAGGTTGGCACTTTGATCACTAAAATATAAATTATATAACATAAAAATTATACCATTAGAAAATATAATGTCTAAAATTTGTAATGGTGTAATTTATTTGATATATAATTTATATTTTATTGGTCAAATGGATGACCTAGATATAAGCATGGAACTTGTAAACCGAAACAGAGGAAGTATATATTTCAGCCAGTTCATTATTAGTGCAATGTTCACTCATGGAAACTGCTCCATGTCTCATTTGTTAATAGGTGATTGGTCCTTTTTTGAGTAACCGAGTTAAATTTCTTGGGCTCCGACTAAAAGCTAGCATGTCCTATATAAATTACAAAATTAGGAAGAAGACATCTCTAGTGTCAGCACATGGAGACATTCCCTGAACCCCATGTATAGGTATGTACTATGGGTGTGTTTGGTAGGTCGGGTCACCCCAACATGTGTTTCCCACCTCATACATGCTCATCCTAGATATGATGAGTTGAGATTTTGTGCCTTGTTTGGTAGATTGTATTTGTCCAAAGATGCCCAATTGAGATGTTGTTTGGTGGGTTGTATGAGTGGAGATGGTGCTGAGTCTAATTTTTTACACAAAGGTCCATGAACAGAAAAGTAAAAAAGCAATCGGGTGCTTGTCCATCCATGGCGCAGGCAGCTCGTAGAGGCGGCTCGTGGATGAACTCCGACCATGGCGCAACGCGTGGATGCAACTCGTGGAGGAGGCGCGATCTGGCGTATGTACGTGCGAGTTATGGCGGTGTGTTCTGGTGGTGATATGTTGGAAACGTATCTATAAATTTTGATGTTTCATGCTTGTTTAGTATCTACTTTGATTTGCTTTGTCCATACTTTGAGGTGCTTTTCATATGTTTAGCTTACACACTTTGCTTAAAGCAGTTGTCTGTTGCTTGCAACTTAATACTGGAGGGGGTTCGGATGATAACTCAAAGGTGGACTTCTAGTCATGGATGCAGTTGGATGGTGGTCTATGTATCTTGCTGTATTGCCCAATCGAATCTCATAGGGTCTTTTTGTCTAGTATTGCATTGTTATGCCTTGCTCAATCCTGTCAATTGCTCTGCTGTAATTTGTTTACCCAGCATGCCATGTTGGTTTATCTAAGGAGAACACCTCTAGTAAACTATGGACCCCGGTCCAATCTTTACCATTGATACATCTTCCACTATTATTGTTTACTTGCTGCAAACCATCATCACCTTCCACACCATACAATTAATCCTTTGTTACAGCAACCGGTGAGATTGACAACCTCACCGTTAGTTGGGGAAAAGTCTTGAGTTTGTGTTGTGCAGGTTTCCACATTGCTTGCAACACCTTTAAGACGTTTCCTTCCTCCTACTGGTTCGATAACCTCGGTTTCTTACTGAGGGAATACTTGCTGTTGTGCTACATCACACCTTGCTCTTCGCCTATAAGAAGTCTAGAGGGGATCCAGAGGGGCCAGACCCACCCCAGGCGCGGGTGGGCCTAGCCCCGCGCTTGGCTAGGGTTTGCCACCCCTGGCCGCCTCCTCAGCCTTCCCCTTCGCTTATAAGAAGACCCCGATGCAGAAACCCTAAGCACCCGATCAAATATCCACGAAACCGTCTGTAGCCACCGCCACCATCATCCCTAGATCGAGAGGATCTGAAGTTCTCCCCGGCACCCTGCCGGAGGGGAGATCATCCTGGAGGCCTTCTCTCCGGTATGATGCGTGAGTAGTTCCACCTTGGACTATGGGTCCATGTAGTAGCTAGATGGTTGTATCTCCTCCTTTGTGCTTTCATGTATAGATCTTTTGAGATCCGTTCATGATCAAGATATAATCTATTTGTAATCATGCATGTTGTGTTTGCAGGGATCCGATGAATATTGAGATTATTATGTTGGTTTGATTAATGGTTTTGTCTTTATGATTCTATCATGTCTGTGTTGTTTGTGATCTTGCATGCTCTCCATTGTTAATAGCTATCTTGGCCAAGTAGTTGCTAGTGACTCCAAGAGGGGGTATTTATGCTCGATAGTGGGTTCATGCCTCTACTTAATCAAGGGAAGTGACAGAAATCTCTTTGGTTGTAGATGTGCTGTTGCTACTAGGGAGAAAACAATGGTCTCTTGTTCATAAAACATGTGGACTGTTTACCTTACACACTTTTCTTAAAGCAGTTGTCTGTTGCTTGCAACTTAATACTGGAGGGGGTTCGGATGATAACCCAAAGGTGGACTTCTAGTCATAGATGCAGTTGGATGGCGGTATATGTATCTTGTTGTATTGCCCAATCGAATCTCATAGGATCTTTCTGACTAGTAATTGCATTGTTATGCCTTGCTCAGTTCCTATCAATTGCCCCGCTGTAATTTGTTTACCCTTCATGCCATGTTGTTTATCTAAGGAGAGCACCTCTAGTGAACTATGGACCCCGGTCCAATCTTTACCATTGATACATCTTCCACTGTTACTTGTTTACTTGCTGCAACCATTACCTTCCACATCATACGTTTAATCCTTTGTTACAGCAAACCGATGAGCTTGACAACCTCATTGTTTGTTGGGGAAAAGTCTTGAGTTTGTGTTGTGCAGGTCTCCGCATTGCTTGCAACACCTGTGTGATGTTTCCTTCCTCCTTCTGGTTCGATAACCTCAGTCTCAACTGAGGGAAAACTTGCTTCTTGATGCTTCACACCTTGCTCTTGGGGTTCCCAACAGGCTATGCGTAGAGAGCCGTCATTGTGTTTGCGGGGATCTGATGGATATTGAGATTACTATGTCAGATTGATTAATGGTTTGTCTTATTAATTCTATCATGTCTGTGTTGTTTGTGATCTTGCATGCTCTCCGTTGTTAGTAGCTATCTTGGCCAAGTAGATTCTAGTGACTCCAAGAGGGAGTATTTATGCTCGATAGTGGGTTCATGCCTCTACTTAATTAAGGGAAGTGACAGAAATCTCTATGGTTGTAGATGTGTTGTTGCCACTAAGGAGAAAACAGCTGTCTCTTGTTCATAAAACAAGTGGATTGTTTACCTTACACACTTTGCTTAAAGCAGTTGTCTGTTGCTTGCAACTTAATACTGGAGGGGTTCAGATGATAACCCAAAGGTGGACTTCTAGTCATAGATGCAGTTGGATGGCGGTCTATGTATCTTGTTGTATTGCCCAATCGAATCTCATAGGGTCTTTTTGTCTAGTATTGCATTGTTATGCCTTGCTCAATCCTGTCAATTGTTCTGCTGTAATTTGTTTAGCCAGCATGTCATGTTTGTTTATCTAAGGAGAACACCTCTAGTAAACTATGGACCCCGGTCCAATCTTTACCATTGATACATCTTCCACTGTTACTGTTTACTTGCTATAAACCATCATCACCTTCCACACCATACATTTAATCCTTTGTTACAGCAACCGGTGAGATTGACAACCTCATTGTTAGTTGGGGCAAAGTCTTGAGTTTGTGTTGTGCAAGTTTCCACGTTGCTTGCAACACCTTTGAGACGTTTTCTTCCTCCTACTGGTTCGATAACCTCGGTTTCTTACTGAGGGAAGACTTGCTGCTGTGCTGCATCACACCTTGCTCTTGGGGTTTCCCGACGAAGCGCTCTCAGGCGCCATTAGGCGGCGGTGGATGGTTGTTGTCGTGGCGGTGCTAGAAGGCCATGGCGACACTCGGTCAAGGCCATGGCGACGCAAGGAGGCGGTGCTGGCTTCCTGCCATGGCGGCGCAAGAATCAGCGCATGTCCTTGCTACGGTGCCAGCGAGAGGAGGTTGTCCCTGCTGCTATGCCGGCGAGAGAAGGTTGTGCAGATCGGGGCACGGCCGGCCTGCAGCGGTGCTGATGTCTACGCACTTCTATTCCTGTAGACAGTTGTTGGGCCTCCAAGTGCAGAGGTTTGTAGAACAACAGCAAGTTTCCCTTAAGTGGATTACCCAAGGTTTATGGAACTCAGGGAGGAAGTGGTTAAAGGTATCCCTATCAAGCAACCCTGCAATCAAAATACAAAAAGTCTCTTGTGTCCCCAACACACCCAATACACTTGTCAGGTGTATAGGTGCACCAGTTCGGCGAAGAGATAGTGAAATACAAGTGATATGGATGATTATAAGACAACGGTGCCAGAAAAGAGTTTGACGGCGTGGAAGAGACTAGAAGAAAGAAAACATGTAGTAGATCTAGTTGTAAACGGGGTTTCAGTGTTTAGAAACAAGTCCTAGTAATCATACTTTCACTAGTGAACACTCTCTCATATAAATATATTCTCTTCATGATTCTATCCTGAACTACTCTCCGGTTGAACACTCTAATCCATGGTAGGGCTATAACAACACTCCTCAAAGGTTGCCTTCCCCATCTAGATAATCCCACACTGTCGCCTTGAGCGCTATATGGTTCTAACAAACACCACGATTTCATAAAGACATCCAACTCCAAATATACTCATGATAAATATTTATGAACTCTAGCCTAAGTTCCACCACGGTATGCACGCTGTCACATGATAAATATTCATGATAAAGACATCCAACTCCAAATATACTCATGACAAATATACTGTTGGAGATATGCCCTAGAGGCAATAATAAAAGTAGTTATTATTATATCTTTGTGTTTATGATAAATGTTTACATTCATGCTATAATAGTATTAACAAGGAAACATTAATACTTGTGTGATTTGTAAACTTAATTTAAAGTCCCTAGTAAAGCCTCTATATAATACTAGCTTGTTGGTTAATAGATGATTGTGGTTTCCCTATCATGAACATTGATATGTTATTAACAACAAGATCATATTGTTAGGAGAATGATATGATGGACATACTCCTATAGATAAGCGTAGCATAAAGATCAAGTCATTTTAATAGTTCAATTGCTATATGCTTTCTGATACATAGTAATCTAATTCCTTCGACCATGAGATCATGCATATCACCTTTACCGGATGGATGCTTTGATGACATCAAACACCACACCGTAACTGGGTGGCTATAAAGGTGGCATTGAGTGTTCGGAAAGTATTGGTTGAAACACATGGATCAAGAGTGGGATTTGTCCATCCATATGACGGATAGATATACTCTGGGCCCTCTCGGTGAAATGTCATCCAATTAGCTTGCAAGCATGTGACTGGCTCACAAGGGATCACATATCACGAACGAGAAAAGAGTACTTATCGAACGAGGTTGAACTAGGTATGCAGAGATACCGGCGATCATAACCTCGGATAAGTAAACTATCGTGAGACAAAGGGAAATTGATATCGTATGTAAGTGGTTCATTCGATCGCAAAGTAATCGTAGAAATATGTGGGAACCATATGAATTTCCAGATTCCTCTATTGGTTATTGTTCGGAGAAGTGTCTCGATCATGTCCGCATAATTCACGAACCGTAGGAGACACACTTAAGGATTGACGTTGTTTTGAGTAGTTATGGAATGATGAGAAAGAGACCGAATGTTGTTGAGTCCCGGATGGGATCCGGGATATCACGAGATCCGGAATGGTCCGAGAATAAGATTCATATAAGGAAAGTCCTGCCGGAGTTGGAGAATGGTTAGGTGTTTTCATCGGGAATGTTCTAGAAGGTTCGGAATGTCAAGCACTGAGGAGGAAGGGTACATGAATGTGTTGTATCAAGTTGGTATGATTGCATCATGTACTAAGTGTCATCGCTGAACCAAATAAAGGATTAATTGAATCCTAGTTTGAAAAGTCAAATGACTAGTTTGAAAAGTCAAGCGGCTAAATTTGGAAAGAGGAAAAGAGGAGGAAGGGAAAGCGAGTTGGGAGGAGTTCCTCCTCCAACCGGGCACCCCTCCAAGCCTAGTTGGGGAGGGACTCCTCTCCCTCCCCTTGGCCGGCCCCTCCACCTATATAAGGAGGGGCAGGGCTCCCTCCTAGACACACACAAGATCCTCCCCTCCAAACCCTAGTACCAAGCCGCCGCCGCCTCCAAGCCGCCGCTGGCCCTAGGGCACTCGGCGCCGCCGCCTAGGTGAAACCCTAGCCGTCGGCACTAGTCCCTCCTCGGCGTGTCTAAACCCTAGATCGTCGAGGACTCTCTCATACTCCACCATACTCGCTCTGGCTTAAGGCGAAGCCTGAGATCTCCTCTACTTCGGTACCACGCCGTTGTCTTTAGGAATCGCGAGGAGAGTGCTACAACCTCCTTTTCTTTGGAACAAGGAGAGGAAGGTCTTTGTCGAAAATCGAACGTGTGACCATTGGAGCGCTAGGAGCCTTGGAACGTAGGAAGGATCGTCTACGCGATCTTGAGATCGGAAAGAGTACGACTACATCACCCACGAGAATCCGCTCTCGTTAAACACTTTGGAATCTTCGAGGGTGAGTTATTCTATCAACTCGTTGCTACAATCTAGTAGATAGATCTTGGCTTGTTTGTTTGTATGCGGTAGAAATTTTTTGTTTTCCATGCTACGAAACCCTACAGTGGTATCAGAGCCGTGTCTATATGTAGATCTGTTGCACGAGTAGAACACAATGGTCATTGTGGGCGTTGATGCTTTTATTGTTGATTGCTTCTTGTTTACTTTGCATCTTGCGGGATGTTGGGATGAAGCGGCCCGGGCTAACCTTACATGACATCGTTCATGAGACTTGCTCCACGCTTGACATGCAACTTGTATTGCATAAGTGGCTTTGCGGGTGCTTGTTTCTCCTAGCATAGTTAAGATCCAATTTACAACGGGTGATTAACAATACTAGTATCAATGTTGTGGTTCATGTTCGTAAGTTAGAACGATACTTATTGAAAGCCCCAAACCACGTAAAACATGCAAAGGAAGTAGAGGCGTCTAACTTTGTTTTGCAGGGGTGTGCTGTGATGTGATATGGCCATGATTGTGATTATATTTGATGTATGCAATGTTCCTTATTGTAAGTTGGCAACCGGCAGGAGCCATATGGTTGTCTTCAATTTATGTTAAGACCCGCGTGTCTATTCAAAGTAGTTGTAATAGTTGAAGCCGGTGGACGACAACCATGAAGAAGCGTCATTGACCTTGATGCAATGCCGGTGATGATGGAGATCATGTTCGTGCTAGAAGATGGAGATCGGAAGCACATAGAAGAAAGGCCATATTATATCACATATTATGAATTGCATGTGATGTTAATCCTTTATGCATCTTGTATTGCTTAGTAGACAACGGTAGCATTATAAGATGATCCCTCATGCACATGAATTTCAAGTCATAAAGTGTCCACCCTTAGTTAGCACCGTTGCTAAAGCTTGTTGTTTCAAAGCACCACGTGATGATCGGGTGTGTTAGATTCCGCAAGTGTATACAACGTGAGCAAGCCAGATTTGCTCAAGCGGAAACTAAGGTTTGATCTTGACGAGCCTAGCATGTACAGACATGGTCTCGGAACACGGATCACCGAAAGGTAAAGCATGAATCATATAGTAGATATGATGAACATGTCGATTGTTCGCCATTGAAACTATATCAACTCTCGTGATGATCGGTGTTGATGTGGTGGATTTGGTTCGTGTGATCACTAAAACAATGTGAGGGATATTGTTTTGAGTGGGAGTTCACCTAGATTAAATTTATTAATTTGAACTTAATTTGTCATAAACTTAGTCTAAACTATTGCAAATATGTTGTAGATCAATGGCAGCCCCTACCATCAATTTTAATGCGTTCCTAGAGAAAGAAAAGTTGAAAAACAATGGAAGCAACATGGATTGGTTCCGCAATTTGAGGATTGTCCTCACAAATGGTAATTTGACCTATGTCTTTGGATGCACATTGGGTGACCCACTGCGACCATCGCTTCGATGAAGTAAAGAATGTTTACCTCACTCGGAAGACTCGGTACTCAGATTCAGTGTGCTATCTTGTATGGTTTAGAATCGAGCTTTAGAAAAGGTTTGAGAATTCAGACCCATATGATATTGTCGAGGATCTCAAATTGATCTTTGAGACTCATGCAATTGAAAGCTATGAGGCTTCAAAAGTTCTTTAAGCGCAAGATGGAAGAGGCGACTCAAATCGTGAGCATGTGCTTAAGATGTCGGGCACGCAAACAAACTTCAAAGCTTGGGTATTGTGATTCCTAATGCTTTGGGGATTTACCGTGTCCTCCAATCAACGCCACCAAGTTACAAGAACTTTGTGATGAACTACAATATGCAAAACATGAACAAGACGTTGCGAACTCTTTGCCATGTTGAAATCTGCGAAGTGGAGATCAAGAAAGAGCACCAAGTGTTGTTGGTCAATAAGACCACCAAATTCAAGAAAGGCAAGTCTAAGCAAGGGACACTTCAAGAAGGGTGGTAAGAAAGTTACCACGCCAACGAAGAAGACCAAGGCTGGACCTAAGCACGACATCGAGAGCTTTACTACAAGGGAGAAGGTCACTGGAAGCGGAATTGCCCAAAGTACTTGGCGGATTTGAAGAACGGCAACATCAAGAAGAAAGGTATATCCGATATACATGTTATTGATGTGTATCTCACTAGTACTGTAGTAGTGCTGGGTATTTGAATCTTGGTTCGGTTGCTCATATTTGTAACTCAAACAGGTGCTGCAGAATAAGCGGAAGCTAGCGAAGAACGAGGTGACGATGCGCTGCGTTGAAGCGGATCAAAGGTTGATGTGATCGCGGTGACGCTACCCTCCATCTACCATCGGATTAGTTTTATACTTAAATAATTGTTATTTGGTGCTGCGTTAAGCATGAACATTATATCGGGATCTTGTTTATTGCGAGACGGTTACTTATTTAAGTCCGAGAATAATGGTTGTTCGATTTATATGAGTAATATGTTTTATGCACATGCACCTTTGATAGATGGTCTATTCTTATTGAATCTCGATAGTGGAAATACACATATTAATAACATTGAGGCTAAACGTTTGAAATCGAGCGATAACTCGACCTATATGTGGCAATCGCTGCCTTGGTCACATTGGAGTGAAGCGATGAAGAAACTCCATTCGATGGACTTCTTGAATCACTTGATTTGAATCACTTGATAGATGCGAAGCATGTCTGATGGGTAAAATGACTAAGACTCCATTTTCTGGTATGATGGAGCGAGCTACGGACTTGTTGGAAATCATACATACCGATGTGTGTGGTCCAATGAGTGTAGCATCACGTGGTGGTTATCGTTATGTTCTTACCTTCACGGATGACTTGAGTAGATATGGGTATATCTATTTCATGAAACATAAGTCCGAAACTTTCGAGAAGTTTAAGGAATTTCAAAGTGAGGTAGAGAATCAACGTAACATGAAGATTAAATTTCTACTTTCTGATCGTGGAGGTGAATATCTAAGTTACGAGTTTGGCGAGCATTTGAAGAAATGCGGAATACTTTCATGATTGACACCGCCGAACACCACAACAGTAATGGTGTGTCCGAACGTCAGAATCGAACTCTCTTAGATATGGTTCGTTCTATGATGTCACTTACAGATTTACCGCTATCATTTTGGGGTTATGCATTAGAAACGCCGCATTCACTTTAAATAGGGCACCGTAAATCCGTTGAAACGACACCGTATGAATTATGGTTTGGGAAGAAACCTAGATTGTCGTTCCTTAAAGTTTGGGGGTGCGAAGCCTATGTAAAGAAGTTACTTTGGACAAGCTTGAACCCAAAGCGGAAAAATGCGTCTTCATAGGATACAGAAGGAAACTATTGGGTATACCTTCTATCATAGATCCAAGGCAAAATCTTCGGTTAAGAATGGATCCTTTCTAGAGAAGGAATTTCTCTCGAAAGAAGTGATTGGAAGGAAAGTAGAACTCGACGAGGTTATCGAACCTTCTCGAAATTGCAGTAGCGCAAGACCGGAAGAAGTTTTTGTGGTGCTGCACCAATAAGAGAGGAAGCTAATGATGATGATCATGAAACTTGATTGAAGTTGCTCTGAGCCTCGCAGTCAACGAACTCGTACCACCAGATTGGTATGATCCTCGTTATGAGTGTCACGTTGGTGGACAACACTGATGACCCCGAGACATATGAGGAAGCGATGATGAGCCCAGATTCCAATAAATGGCAAGAAGCCATGAAATCCGAGATTGGATCCATGTACGAAAACCAAGTATGGACTTTGGTGGACTTAGGATGGTAGGAAGGCTATCGAGAACAAATGGATCTTCAAGAAGAAAGCAGATGTTGATGGTAATGTTATCATCTATAAATCTCGACTTGTCGCAAAAGGGTTTCGACAAATTCAAGGAGTTGACTACGATGAGACTTTCTCACCAAAGAGCGAAGCTAAAGTCCGTGAGGATTATGTTAGCAATCGCTGCATATTACGATTATGAGATATGGCAGATGGATGTCAAAACAGCATTCCTCAATGGAGACATTGATGAAGAGTTGTATATGATGCAACCCAAAGGTTTTGTTGATCCTAAAGATGCTAACAAGGTATGCAAACTTCAACGGTCCATCTATGGATTGAAGCAAGCATCCCGAAGTTGGAATCAACGTTTTGATAAGGTGATCAAAAGTTTTGGTTTTATACAAACTTATGGAGAAGCTTGTATTTACAAGAAAGTGAGTGGGAGCTCTGTAGCATTCTTAATACTATATGTGGATGACATATTGTTGATTGGGAATGATGTAGACCTTCTTAATAGTGTTAAGGAATATTTGAATAATAGTTTTTCAATGAAGGATCTTGGCGACTTACATATTAGGCATAAAGATTTATAGAGATAGATCGAAACGCCAAATATCATTGTCACAGAGTACATATTTGGACAAAGTTCTAAAGAGGTTTGAATGGAAGATAGCAAGAAAGGGTTCTTGCCCATGTTGCCCAATACGACCTTGAGTAAAACTCAAAGTCCGACATCAGCAGAAGATAGAGAAAGGATGAGTAAGACTCCCTATGCCTCAACCATAGGATCTCTAATGTATACCATGCTATGTACTAGACCCGACATTGCATATGTTTTTAGTTTCACTAGCAGATATCAAAGTGATCCAGGAGTGGATCATTGGACAGCGGTCAAAAACATCCTTAAGTACTTGAGAAGAACTAAGGATATGGTTCTTTCTTATGGAGGTGATGAACAGCTCGTTGTTAATGGTTACACCGATGCTAGTTGGAACACCGATCCGGATGATTCTAAATCACAATCTGGATACGTATTTATTTTGAATGGTGCAGATTAGAATGGAGGAGTGCAAAGCAAAGTGTTGTGGCGAGATCTTCAACTGAATCGGAATACATGACTGCTTCGGAGGCTTCACAAGAAGCGATATGGATGAAAGAGTTCATTACAGAGCTAGGTGTGGTTCCTAGTGCGCTGGACCCAATGTCTATCTACTGTGATAACATGGACGCCATAGCCAATGCGCAAGAACCAAGGTCACACAAGAAGCTGAAGCATATCAAGATACGTTTTCACGCTATTCGAAAACATATCCAAGATGGGGATATAAAGATTTGCAAAGTACACACAGATCTGAATGTGGCGGATCCGTTGACTAAACCTCTCCCGAGGGCAAAACATGACCAGCACCAAACTGCCATGGGTGTTCGGTATATTACCATGTAATCTAGATTAGATGACTCTAGTGCAAGTGGGAGACTGTTGGAGATATGCCCTAGAGGCAATAATAAAAGTAGTTATTATTATATCTTTGTGTTTATGATAAATGTTTACATTCATGCTATAATAGTATTAACAAGGAACATTAATACTTGTGTGATTTGTAAACTTAATTTAAAGTCCCTAGTAAAGCCTCTATATAATACTAGCTTGTTGGTTAATAGATGATTGTGGTTTCCCTATCATGAACATTGAGATGTTATTAACAACAAGATCATATTGTTAGGAGAATGATATGATGGACATACTCCTATAGATAAGCGTAGCATAAAGATCAAGTCATTTTAATAGTTCAATTGCTATATGCTTTACGATACATAGTAATCTAATTCCTTCGACCATGAGATCATGCATATCACCTTTACGGATGGATGCTTTGATGACATCAAACACCACACCGTGAATCGGGTGGCTATAAAGGTGGCATTGAGTGTTCGGAAAGTATTGGTTGAAACACATGGATCAAGAGTGGGATTTGTCCATCCATATGACGGATAGATATACTCTGGGCCCTCTCGGTGAAATGTCATCCAATTAGCTTGCAAGCATGTGACTGGCTCACAAGGGATCACATATCACGGAACGAGAAAAGAGTACTTATCGAACGAGGTTGAACTAGGTATGCAGAGATACCGATCATAACCTCGGATAAGTAAACTATCGTGAGACAAAGGGAAATTGATATCGTATGTAAGTGGTTCATTCGATCGCAAAGTAATCAGAGAAATATGTGGGAACCATATGAATTTCAGATTCCTCTATTGGTTATTGTTAGGAGAAGTGTCTCGATCATGTCGCATAATTCACGAACCGTAGGGAGACACACTTAAGGATTGACGTTGTTTTGAGTAGTTATAGAATGATGAGAAAGAGACCGAATGTTGTTGAGTCCGGATGGGATCCGGGATATCACGAGGAGATCCGGAATGGTCCAGAGAATAAGATTCATATAAGGAAAGTCCGTTTGAGTTGGAGAATGGTTAGGTGTTTTCATCGGGAATGTTCTAGAAGGTTAGGAATGTCGGCACTCGGAGGGAAGGTACATGAATGTGTTGTATCAAGTTGGTATGATTGCATCATGTACTAAGTGTCATCGCTGAACCAAATAAAGGATTAATTGAATCCTAGTTTGAAAAGTCAAACGACTAGTTTGAAAAGTCAAACGGCTAAATTTGGAAAGAGGAAAAGAGGAGGAAGGGAAGCAGGAGTTAGGAGTTCCCTCCTCCAGCCCCTCAAGCCGAGTTGGGAGGGACTCCTCCCCTTGGCCGGCCCTCCACCTATATAAGGAGGCGGGGCTCCTCCTAGACACACACAAGATCCTCTCCTCCAAACCCTAGTACCAAGTAGCGCCATGCCTGGCCAAGCCGCCCTAGGGCACTCGCCGCCGCCCGCCTAGGTGAAACCCTAGCCATGGCACTAGTCCCTCCTCGGCGTGTCTAAACCCTAGATCGCCGAGGACTCTCTCATACTCCACCATACCCTCCCATTAAGGCGAAGCCTGCGAGATCTCCCTCTACTTAGGTACTGCCGTTGTCAGGCCGAATCGAGAGAGTGCTACAACCTCCATTTTCTTTGGAACAAGGGAGAGGAAGGTCTTCGCCGAAAATTTAACGTGTGTGGTCGATTGGGAGCGCCGAACGCAGGCCACGGAAGGATCGTCTACGCGATCTTGAGATCGGAAAGAGTACGACTACATCACCCACGAGAATCCGCTCTCGTTAAACACTTTGGAATCTTCGAGGGTGAGTTATTCTATCGACTCGTTGCTACAATCTAGTAGATAGATCTTGACTTGTTTGTTTGTATGCGGTAGAATTTTTTGTTTTCCATGCTACGAAACCCTACATCACTTTCATACACGTGGGGAGAACTAGAGATCTATTAAATAACTTGAGTAGCAAAGCAGATCTACTTGATTACAAAGCTCATGACCACAATATAATCACGCATATAGAGAGAGATGAACACATAGCTACCGGTAGAGCCCTTAGCTTCGAAGGAGGACTACTCCCTCCTTATTATGGGAATCAACAACGGCGATGAAGATGGTGGTGGAGATCGATGGAGATGTCTTCGGGGGCACTTCCCGTCCGTGAGTCTTAAAACAGAGACATTCTTTCCTTGAATCTCCCTTCTCTTGTGGCTGTGGAGGTTTTCATGGATTTCCGCTAGATGATTTAGGGTTTTTGGGTCGGAGGCTTCTTATAGGCGAATGAGGCAAGGTCGGTGGAGGGCCAGGGGGGCCACACCCCATGTGGGCGCCACCAGGACTGGCCCGCACCCACCTAGGGGTGTGGCCACCCTGTTGTCCTCCTCCATCTCTTCTTCGTGGTTCCATGTCGTGCCGAGTAAAATAATGACTTCGGCTTTAGTCCCGTCCAATTCCGATAATATTGATTTTCTGCCTTTTCTGGAACCAAAAACAGAAGAAAACAGACAACTGACACTGTGACATCTTGTTAATAGGTTAGTCCAGAAAACATATAAAAACACCTCAAAGTGTAGACAAAGTAAAACAAAGTAGATACTAAACAAGCATGGAACAACACAAATTATAGATACGTTTACGACGTATCAGGTGCCAGTTAGAGGAGGCTGTGTAGATCGTGGCGGCGGAGGCCTGCATCGAGGAGGCAGTTGCTGGCGTTCAGGAGGAGGCGACGGTGCTCGTTTGGGCGGAGCGATAGAGAGAACGAGGTTTGGGGAGAATGAGCATGGGGGCGGTGACCCCTGTTTAATTTCGGCCCAGGTGCGGGGCGCGGGGACGATTTTCGGGCGAGGTCAGCCCTGCCGAGTAGCGAAGCTCGATTCGAGCTTCTCTACCGTGCAGGACTAAGAGCTCTTTTTCGTGTGAGTTGGGTAGTGCCCGCACCGGAAACCCGAGCTATCAAACAACCAAATTCTCTAAAATTTCGGGTGGGGTGAGAATTGTTGGGTTGGTCCGGTCTACCAAACACACCCATATAGATGTTAAGTTTTGACGATACCCCCGCATCTAGGTCATACCTTCAAGCCGCGGGGTATCTCCTCCGTGTGGTGTCCTTTAAATGCTCTCATCGTGGATGGTTCTTCTATCGGTTTTCTATGCGGTTTCTAGAATAGTGTACGGCTGATAGATGGACATAAAAGGAGCTGCCCGGCGTGGGAGCAGTCCCACTCAGTTGCCCGACATAAAATAGATTTCCAGGTATAGAAGTGGATTCTTTTTTCACTTATTACAGCAATCGTCGACTATTCGACTATGTCGCAATGTCTAGTTAATTAACACTTTGGTAATTTGACATGTCTCTCCACGTATCTGATTCCATGCTGTCATGCGTATATACAAGGGACACGTCATCCCAAGGCGCTCCAGCCAACAGGACACAGCCACGCGCGCCGGAAGACTACGTGGACCTGCCACGCAAGCAACCCCCTCGCGCATCAAACTGCCGTTCAGAGCACAACCGACGGCTGGATAGCGCCACGTTGGAAAAAAATAAGGAAAAACTTGTCGGAATTAGCTCAGCACGAAGGAACCCCCATCGAGAGATCGTCAAATGCCAACGCCCCCGATCCCGAAGACGACGCTCCCAGTCGGCTCCCACTGATCGCTTCTAGACCTGAAGGCTCCGGCCCGCCATGGCCGCGCCCTTCTTCTCAACGCCCTTCCAGCCGTACGTCTACCAGGTCGGTGCTCCTCCCCTGTTCGATCTGAACCTCTATCGCACGATTCTGTACATGCTAGGTCTAGATTCGAATTCGTGGGGCTGGATTCACACGATCCGTGGCTCTCTATTCCCTGATTGGAGCCCCCGTGATCTGATTAGGTTTGAATTCCGCGGGTTCTCTTTTTTCAGAGCCAACAGGGATCTGTGACGGCGTTTCAGATATCCGGCGGAGATGTTCAGGTCCTTCAGGTAGTTTCCGGTGCTTAATTTCTCGCTCTCATGTTCTACCTTCAGATGAATTTGGGTCCTGAACAATTGTGACTGTCCGCGTGAAATGCTTTCTAGGTGATGTTGAAGTCACAGGAGAAGTTGACTGCGAAACCAGGTAACTTAATCTACTTGTTTCTGTACTGCCAGTTGAACTATTAGCAGCTTGCATGCTTAACCAGTATAATTTGCATGGCGTGCAGAATAATCTTTCTATAGTTTGTACTTTGTAGGGTGTGTTAGCATTGTATTTATGAGATGTTGTCGGAAACTACAATTTAGCACAATACTGTCAACCGTATGTCCGTTACCGATGGCGTGTCCGTTACGTTTTTTTTCAGTAGCAGTTTTTGGCTTGAAACATGTCCTGGAAAACCATTGGGCATCAGCCATGTGTTGATAGTTGTTATTGCGAGGTTCTTTGTCGCGTTGCTTATTTGCTTTTTGCGAATCATGGACGCTCATAGAGCTTGTTAGCAATACTTTTATAATAAATTGTTGTTCTTTTTAGGCACAATGTGTTACATGTCCGGGAACATTCAGATGGACAATAATTACTTGCCTGAAAACGATGGAGGCGTGTGGCAGTGGATATTTGGAAAAAGCATAACCAGCTCTGTTTTCTTCAATTCTGGTCCTGATGATGGATATGTTGGGATTTCTGCGCCATTTCCGGGGAGGATACTGCCTGTTAGTATCTCTTCTCTGTGAAGTCATTACATTGTTTACATCTTGGTTTCACCTTTTAATTTTTACAGCTTAGCTCTGAGATGTTTCTCCACTTTCCATGCAAAGCCATAGGTTACTCATGTGAACTAAATCACTATGTCTCCCATTATTAAATAGCATTCAAGCCCTTCATATTCCAAAAAAAATTTCTGTCACATGCTTGTTTTCCCATATTGAACTCCTGAGCAATATGATTTATGATTAATGAAAGTTAACCTGCGCCTTGTGCTACCAGCTGTTAGTTACATATAACCTCACCTCCATTGATTTTGGTCCTTTAGCAGAAACAACAAGATGATTCTATGTGGTAATGGGGAGCATTGATGTTAGAATTACATTTAATCTACTTGTCTATGCTGCCTGTAAGAATTACCTGCTAAGCTACACAAGAGGTTATCTTGCTAAACTAATAAAAATAATACACTCATTGTGAATATGTGGTTGTCATGTTATCTCAAGAAACAGACTACTGGTATTACTATCAACCAAAGCTTTTAGCGTAGTCTCACTAGAATTGCTTGCTTTTGTCACAGATAGATCTAGCAAACTTTGGTGGAGAACTTCTTAGCCAGGTAAGCTGTCTTGAAATCTGTCATTTGCTTGGAAAACTGTCACAAGAACCTCACAATGTACCAAATTGCAGGCCGATGCTTTTCTTTGCTCAGTCAATGACGTGTCAGTCACAAGTACACTTGATCAGAGGCCCCGCAACATTGAAATTGGCGCAGAGGTAGGGTTAATATTGAGGTACCTTATAGATTACGAGATCATCTGGGTGCTGCAAGTTGGTTCACATCATTTTGCATGCTATTGAGCTACTTGCTTGCTAGCAAATGAAAGATGCACATTTTTCTGCTGCAGATGATCCTCAAACAGAAGCTTAGGGGTCAAGGGATGGTCTTCCTTGTTGGTGGTGGATCAGGTACAATTTATTTCAGCCTTACAATCTTAGTGTTGATCGTTGACGTAGATGTTACTTCTTTAAACTGCAATGCTATTTATGTTGATGAAAACTGGACCTGGATGTTTTAGGTCTTAATAAGCTGTGATTCTGTATAGCTCCAAGACATGTTGATGTGATATATTGCTGAAACCTGAAAGATGAGATGGCCAACTTTATCTTTTACTCAGATAAGGATGCTGCTTTTATAAGAGTACTTGGCGCAGCATCTGATATGGTGTACACAGCATTTTGTTAATCTATGACCAGCTAGAATTCTTTAAGCACCAAACTTCGACTTTATTTCACACAGACACATTGCAACCTCGGTAGATTCAACATGGTCTTCTAACTTTGGGAGGTTTTGTTCTCTGCCTTTGCTAGTAATGCAGAAAATTCTTGCTCCTCGGGAGGTAATCACTGTTGATGCTGCTTGTATTGTGGCTATGACAACCAGCATCAACTTTCAATTAAAGAACCCTACCCAACTGAGAAGAGCAGTCTTCGGGGTGAGTATATCCTTCTTTCCCTGCTACGTATTTGTTTCATTGCGTGCTTCTGTGTCGAGAATTCTTTTGTTTTCCTTGAACTGAGAACCATCATCGCATGCAGGGCGACAACCAGCTGAGAGCATCTCTCACAGGACCCGGTGTCGTTTTCATTCAGAGCCTACCCTTCAATCGGCTCTCACAGCGTATCGCGAGGTAAGAAACTAAGAATGATGCTGCAGTACATTTCTTCCCAACAGTCCTTGCTTGTCACTGACCATAAGTGTATTCTCAAGCAGTAGATCAGTGGCGGCCCCAAGTTTGAGAGACAACCCCAAGTTCTTCATCCAGATCATCATGTTCTTCTTCCTCGCCTATGTCATGATTGTATCGTCAATAATTCTGACGGATGTTTAGGCGATGCCGCCTCGATGAGCATTCTGTGTAATCCTCTTAGAGATGTTGAGTGGAAGTTGGAAGAGTAAAAGTTGTTACAGCTTACAGAAGCATAAGCATTCTCCCTCCCCCCTTGTAGATGTTCTGGGTCTGAGTAATCTTGGGAAGAAATCGCTCAACTGTTTGTTAGAAAAACATAGGTGGGAGGCCATCAGATTTTTTTTGTAATATGGTTCGCGCCGTTCATGTGTAGAGAGACAAGCAAGGTCGAGTCGCACATCGTGTGGTGAATATACTTTGACATTGACTTAAATCATGTTTAGTTCCATGGATATCGTTGGCAATATTTCTGTGCTGCATATCGTTTCAATCTGAGAGCTCCTATCTCCGAAAGTCTGAATCCAGTCTATGACTTAAAAAAATACAGATCTCCTCTCTATCCTGTGGTCTAGGGGTTAGCAGAAGAATTTGATACTTTCGGACCACGGTCGCGCTTGACTCGTCTATCCTGGCACCTAATGTATTTTTCTTCTTCTTTGACTTGCTCCCTAATGGATATCCAGTGCTCCATTGCAACGACTAGTTCCTACCTAGATGGCCAGCATCCCTGTTGGAAAAAGATTTTGGGATCCTCGGTGTCCCCAAAGGCCCAAAGGTGAAGATGTTTGCTTGGACTTGGAGAAGAACGAGAAGATACGACACATCCAGATGACAGGACAATGCGCCATTTGCGGTGCTCAGTCGGAGGATGTGCAACGTGCTCTGTACAAATGTCCTCACGTTGGCAGATTATGGGAGGCAAAAACCATGCAAATCATCGCCGCAATCGGTGCTCATCAGGAAACCACCTGACAAACCTTGGCGCAAGCCGCCGGAGGGATGGATCAGACTATCTATTGATGGGTGGTACGTGGCTTCAAATGGCTCAGCCGGGACAGGAATGGTGCTCCGTGATTCAGCTGGTAATCCTATCTTCATGGCTTGCAGATCCCCTGGTACACTGCAGCCCTGCTGTTGAAGCCGAATTCAGTGCCTGCCTAGAAGGTCTCAGGCTGTCAATGCAACACTCCGAGTTGCCTATCATCGTGGAATAATCCGACTGCAAAACTTAAGTGGATGCTGCCAACTCTTCTAGCATGGATCGCTCTCCCCCTCTGTCATTGGATCAATGAAGTTAGAGCTTTGTCAAATTTGGATAGTGTTTTTTTATAAAGTTATTAGTCGTGAATAGTTTTGGGTTAGCGACTCTCTTGCATAGAGAGTGCAAGACCGTGCAATGACTTGGTTGGGTTCTGCATCGGATTGTGCTGTCCGGTTGCTAGATCTTGACAATTCTGTAACCCTTCTTGTTAGCATATTTTAACTTTGTGGTTAGGGGTTAGAAGAATCTCTACTATATAATTTAGCTTGAGGTGGTTTTCGTACGTACCAAATTTCGTCCGTCATCCGTCGTTTAAATGTGCTTGTCCAGATCTCCAAGAGATATGTGTTCCTAACCAACAATCCTCTTGGAGAAACGCTTAGCCGCCTCGCCCGGATCAAGATGCCCAGCTTCCAGTAGCCAGGAGGTGTCCAGCTTCCAGGATGTCCACTACTAGGAAAATGACCATTCGTGGTGCACCTGAAAAGGGCATCCGTGGTGCACTAGCTGTGCGCCACTAGCCTCGCGCTGCGGCTATATCTTAACCGTAGCGCACTACCTAGTGCGCTACGGTTATCTCGAGATAGGCGTAACACACTACCAGGTGCGCCACGGATAGAGGTACAGGGTGCGTCACGGATATGTTTTTCAAAAAAAAAAAAAGATAAAAAAATACCCTCGTTTTGAATTGCAAAAGCAATCGGATCCGTGCATCACTGCCGTCGTGTCACCTCGCCGGAGCATGGCCGTGGCCACGACCTACCACCGCAGGGAGGTGCGGGAGGCCGTGGCCGCTCTAGTCCTCGCCGGCGTCGAGGTGGTAGGAAGGGTGTGGTTGGAGAAAGGGAGGTAGGAAGAAAGGGAGGTAGGAAGAGAGGGAGGAAGGGAGGTCGGTGAGGAGAAGGATGCCGCCGTCGCCCGTTGTCATTGCGAGGAGGAGGAGAAGGCCGCCGTCGCGCCACCGTCACTAGAAGGAGAGAAGGAGGCCGCCGTCGCGCCGCCGTCACTACAAGGAGAGGAGGAGGCCGCCGTCACGCCGCCGTAACTGCAAAGAGAGGAGGAGGTCGGAGAAAGGACGCCGGAGCAAGGTGGCCGGAGAGAGGAGAAGGGTAAGGAGGAGAAGGAGAAGGAAGAAGGAGAAGGGAGAAGGAAAAGGAAGAGGGAAAAGAAGGAGGGAAAATGGGGAAGTAAAAGGTAGGTGGGCGGGGCGTGGATTCAATTTTTGAATCCGGACCAACTTACGGGTACATGGGGTATGTGCGCCACGGTTGTTTAGTTACTAGTAGGGCACTGCCACAGGTGAGCCACGCATATTTTACCGGTGGGACACTTCAACCATGTGAGTCACGGATGTACGGATTAATAGCCCTTTTACTAGTAGTGGTCCCCGACCCCGAATCTCGACCTCATGTTCCTCCACCGGGCTGCCCTCCTCCTACAGTGCATCTCCAGTGAGGCATTCCAGCCGCCCTGGCTTCCTCGATGCTTTTGTGGCAAGAGCTGCTCAAGAAGACGAAGCCGTCCACCTCGCAGGAGCGGAAGGACCATCTCCACTCGTATTGGGACATGCAGGATGCAGCTCCGTCTCGACGTTGGGGAATTTGACTCCGCGGGTGCGGAAGGCCAACTCCATGTCAGAATCAGCTAATTTGAACACGTAGAGTAACACGTCTGCAAAATGATATCGCCGAAAAACCGGAGGTCTGTCCCACACTCCATCTTCTTCCTCCCAGCCGCAGGCCGCAGCGCTGCAGTCGTGCCTCCAGACGGAGCGTGATGTTCAAGCAAGAGGGGGAAAATTGCAAGGAGAAAGAGGAAATTATGGACACACTACGGAATGCCGCTAACTATGGTCTATTCTCATGCTTTGTCTCCACATATCTGATTATAGTTGTTCATATATTCAGGTGGGGATTCTCTCCCCACCACGTTGAAAGCTTCAAAAAAAAGTTGTTCATGTAATGGGCGTGTATTGTACTTATACACCGTGTGTGTTTGCGTTAATGCCTGAATGTGAAGGTTTAGTGCAGTTTTACATCAGATAAAAATTTTAAGATAAAAAAACCAGTGCAAAGGAGGCTAAGTGGCTAATTAAGGAGTCCAGGTATCGGGTGTAAATAAACACTCTGAGTTGCCTATCATCGTGGAATAATCCGACTGCAAAACTTAAGTGGATGCTGCCAACTCTTCTATCATGGATCGCTCTCCCCTCTGTCATTGGATCAATGAAGTTAGAGCTTTGTCAAATTTGGATAGAGTGTTTTTTATAAAGTTATTAGTCGTGAACATTTTAGGGTTAGCGACTCCCTTGCATAGAGAGTGCAAGACCGTACAATGACTTGGTTGGATGAAGCAGCGGAGTAGAGTTCAATGGCTTAAATCGGGAGATCGAAATACCTCCTATTTCCATGCTCAAGCTGCCGAGAGGAAGAGAATAAATAGAATTTCATCTCTGAAATCTACAGAGGATGATTGTGTTTGTGAAGAAACTAGTGAGATTGTTGAAGAAATTCAGAGTTTCTATCATGCCTTGCACGGGTCGCAGGGGTATAGGGAGATGGGACAACTTCTTGATGTGGTTACACCCAAAGTAACAGAGCAGATGAATGATTCACTGACAAAGGAGTTTGTAGAGGAGGATGTCAAGAAGGTTCTTTTCCAGATGGCGCCATCAAAAGCGCCAGGTGCGGATGGTTTTACGACAGGCTTTTTCTAGAGGCATTGGAAACTTTTAAAACCTGATATAGTTCCAGCTGTTTTACATTTTATGAATGGGGGATACTTACCGGTTGGAATGAATGACACTGCCATAACTCTAATTCCAAAGGTACGGAATCCTCAGTATATCTCTCAATACAGACCAATCTCTCTCTGTCAAGTTTTATATAAGATTGCTTCTATTGCTAATAGAATGAGGGGAATGTTGGATAATGTTATTGGGGAGGAACAAAGTGCTTTTGTGCCGGGACGTTTAATAACTGATAACGTGTTAGTGGCATATGAAAGTGTGCATTCCCCGAAGAAGAAAAAGAAGTGTAAAAAGGCTTATTGTACAGTTAAACTAGATATGATGAAAGCCTATGACAAAGTGGAGTGGCATTATCTTGAGGCTATGTTGAAGCTTGGATTTGATAGTAATTTTGTGAGATTGATTATGAAATGCGTCTCTTCGGTGAGATTTGCTGTCAAGGTTAATGGAGAATTACAAGATTTTTTCTCGCCAACGAGGGGTTTGAGACAAGATGATCCCATATCCCCATATTTGTTTCTGATCTGTGGAGAGGGGCTGGCCTATTTGTTGAATAGATATGGGGCATATGTGGATAGAGGTATACGGGTGAGTACCCGATCTCCTTGGGTAAATCACTTACTGTTCGCTGATGATAGTCTTATTTTCATGACTGGAAAGACAGAAAGTGCGGACAGGCTTAATTCTATTCTGAATATTTATGTTGATGGCTCCGGGTAGAAGGTGAATTAACAAAAAAGTTTTATATTTTTCAGTCAAATGCAAGGCAGCCTCTGAAAGATGTGATTAAAAATCTTCTTGGGATTTCAGTGGAGGCTTTTACAGAGAGATATCTTGGTCTTGTTGGAGATATGCCCAAGAGGCAATAATAAAGTAGGTTATTATCATATCTTCATACTTATGATAAATGTTTACATACCATGCTATAATTGTATTAAAAGGAAACATTAATACTTGTGTGATTTGTAAACATAAAAGAGTCCCTAGTAAAGCCTCTTGATAAACTAGCTTGTTGGTTAATATATGATTATGGTTTCTTGATCATGAACATAGAGATGTTATTAACAACAGGGTCATATCATTGGGAGAATGATGTGATGGACATACTCCTATAGTTAAGCGTAGCATAAAGATCAAGTCATTTAATATAGTTCATTTGCTATAAGCTTTCTGATACATAGTAACCTAATTCCTTCGACCATGAGATCATGTTAATCACCATCACCGGAAGGATGCTTTGATGACATCAAACACCATATCGTAACTGGGTGGCTATAAAGGTGGCATTGAGTGTTTGGAAAGTATGGGTTGAGGCACATGGATCAAGAGTGGGATTTGTCCATCCATATGACGGATAGATATACTCTGGGCCCTCTGGGTGGAATGTCATCCAATTAGCTTGCAAGCATGTGACTGGCTCACAAGGGATCACATATCACGGGAACGAGAAAAGAGTACTTGTCGGTAACGAGGTTGAACTAGGTATGCAGAGATACCGATGATCATAACCTCGGATAAGTAAACTATCGTGAGACAAAGGGAAATTGGTATCGTATGTAAGTGGTTCATTCGATCGCAAAGTAATCGTAGAAATATGTGGGAGCCATATGAATTTCCAGATTCCTCTATTGGTTATTGTTCGGAGAAGTGTCTCGATCATGTCCACATAATTCACGAACCGTAGGGAGACACACTTAAGGATTCGACGTTGTTTGAGTAGTTATGGAATGATGAGAAAGAGACCGAATGTTGTTCGGAGTCTCGGATGGGATCCGGGATATCACGAGGAGACCCGGAATGGTCCGGAGAATAAGATTCATATAAGGAAAGTCCTGTTTCGGAGTTGGGGAATGGTTCCGGTGTTTTCATCAGGAATGTTCTAGAAGGTTCCGGAATGTCCGGCACTCCAGAGGGGAAGGGTACATGAATGTGTTATACCAAGTTGGAATGATTTCATCATGTACTAAGTGTCATCGCTGAACAAAATAGAGGATTTAATAAAATCCTTGTTTGAAAAGTCAAACGCCAATTTGAAAGTCAAACGGCTATTTTTGGGAAGTGGAGAGGGAGGTGGAAACCGAGTTGGGGAGGAGTCCCTCCTCCACCGCCGGCCCACTTGGGATCCGAGTTGGGGAGGATTCCTCCCTTGGCCAGCGCCTCCCTCCTATAAGAGGAGGGGCAGGGCTCCCCTCCTAGCACACAAGATTGCCCCCTCTAAACCTAACCCTAGCCGCCGCCCACCATAGCCGCCGCCGTAGGGTTTCTCCCCTAGCCGCCGACTTGGGCACCTCCAAGCCCTAGCCACCGGCCCTAGCACCCCCTCCTTGGTGTTTCTAAACCCTAGAACACCGAGGGCTCTCTCATAGTCCACCATACTCGCTCCGGCTTAAGGCGAAGCCCTGCGAGATCTCCCCTCTACTTCCGGTACCACGCCGTCGTGCTGCCGGAATCACGAGGAGAGTGCTACAACCTCCGCTGCTGGAACAAGGAGAGGAAGGTCTTCATCAGTACCGAACGTGTGACCGATTGAGCGCTGCGGAGCACTTGGCCGGAAGGATCGTCTACGCGATCTTGAGATCGGCAAGTATACGACTACATCACCCACGAGAATCTGCTCTCGTTAACCGCTTTGGAATCTTCAAGGGTGAGTTCCTCTATCGACTCGTTGCTACAATCTAGTAGATAGATCTTGGCTTGTTTGTTTGCATGTGGTAGAAATTTTTTGTTTTCCATGCTACGAACCCTCAAAGTATCGAGCCGTGTCTATATGTAGATCATTGACGAGTAAAACACAATGATCATTGTGGGCGTTGATGCTTTTGTTGTCGATTGCTTCTTGTGTACTTTGCATCTTGCGGGATGGTGGGATGAAGCGGCCCGGGCTAACCTTACATGACATCGCTCATGAGACTTGCTCCACGCTTGACATGCAACTTGTATTGCATAAGTGGCTTTGTGGGTGCCTGTTTCTCACAACATAGTTAAGATTCAATTTACAACGTGTGATTGAAAATACTAGTATCAATGTTGTGGTTCTTGTTCGTAAGTTAGAACGACACTTATTGAAAGCCCCAAACCACGTAAAACATGCAAAGAAAATTAGAGGCGTCTAACTTTGTTTTGCGGGTGTGTCTTGTGATGTGATATGGCCATGATTGTGATTATATTTGATGTATGCAATGTTCCTTATTGTAAGTTGGCAACGGCGGGGAGCCATATGGTTGTCTTTAAATTACATTAAGACCCGTGTCTATTCAAAGTAGTTGTAATAGTTGAAGCTGGTGGGCGACAACCATGGAGCGTCATTGACCTTGATGCAATGCCGGTGATGATGGAGATCATGTTCGTGCTTGAAGATGGAGATCGGAAGCACAAAGAAGAAAGGCCATATCATATCACATATTATGAATTGCATGTGATGTTAATCCTTTTATGCATCTTGTATTGCTTAGTTTACGACGATAGCATTATAAGATGATCCCTCAAGCACGCAATTTCAAGTTTTAAAGTGTTCATCCTTAGTAAGCACCGTTGCTAAAGCTCGTTGTTTCGAAGCACCACGTGATGATCGGGTGTGTTAGATTCTGCGAGTGTATACAACGTGAGCAAGCCAGATTTGCTCATGCGGAAGCTAAGGTTTAATCTTGACGAGCCTAGCATGTACAGACATGGTCTCGGAACACGGATCACCGAAAGGTAAAGCATCAGTCATATAGTAGATATGATGAACATGAAGATTGTTCGCCATTGAAGCTACATCAACTCTCGTGATGATCGGTTTTGATGTGGTGGATTTGGTTCGTGTGATCACTAAAACAATGTGAGGGATATTGTTTTGAGTGGGAGTTCAACGGCAATATTATTAAAAGTTGAACACTATTTATCATAAATTAAATCAAAGTGAATTTGCATAATTGTTGTAGTTATTGGCATCCGTTTACCACCTTGCGCTTAGTTATAATTGAGATGATAGAACTATAGAATTCTGGTTAGTTACTTTACGAACTGGTATCGTATTGTTTTGAAGTGTTAATCTAAAGTTTAAAAGTCCTATTGCAAACTTTCAGTAAGTTCTGGTTACTCCTTGAAGTTTAATAATTAGTATTAAATCAAGAGTGACAATTCCAAGTGTTAGTGTATGAGTATCATGTTTGTCTCAATGATTCTTGATATTCAAAGGATTGTCTTAATATCAAGGTTATCTAGGATCTGAAAGAGTTGTTTCAGAAACCATGATGTGTGGAAGATATTGTGATATCTGAAACGAAGTTTTTGGTTGCAACATGATAGAGTATAATATGGCAAATGTCATGTTCTCATATTTGATGAGAATTTGCAACAGGTTGGAGACACTAGTTGTCCTAATCCACCAAAAGGTTTTGGAGAGCAACATTATACTCGCGATTCATCGTTATAAGCTAAAAGTAGCTTGATCATGGATAACTCCATGATAAGGGTGAATAGTTGATGTAGGTAAAATGTTTACTACACCAAGAAATTACTAAAGAAAGGAATTTGAAAGAACACCAAACATTTGATGATGGTGATCTACTTCAAAGTGCAAGTCCAAAGACATTGGTATTTAACTATACATGCTTTGGACTATGTGTCATGTATATGGCTCCACTATTGATATTGATAGATTCTTTCAAACAGAAAAGAAATACTGAAAGAGAATCTCATAAATATATGACAGAAAAGAAAAGACTAGAATTGTTCAGTTTAAGTATATAGATGATATACATGTTATGGCTATATTCTTTGCTTATTAAACAATGTGGTTCTTAAGTATTTGATACTGAATTTGTTGGTGTGAATAGTCATACGAAACAACACAATTCATGAACTACAATGGCCTAAGTAACTAGCAAAAGAATATGTGATGATGTTCATCGAGAACAAATAAAGGATTATTGTGTTGCTCGTTAAATATCAAAGCTTGCCTTCAAGATTTGTTTTATCAGGTATTATGAGAACAAAAGGGTTGTTCAAATAATTACCGTAATTCATAAAAGATGGATGATTCACAAATCTCGTTGGAGAAATCACATCCATAAAACTAGTGCTAAAAATGTCGAAAGACAAATTGATTGAAAGATCACTTAGGAAGTGACATCGCCGTTTAAATTATATTGGAAAGAAAACATGAAGAAACTCCATGTGGATGGAATTTTGGAGTCTTTTGATTTTTGATCAAATGACGCTTGTGAAACTTTCCTAGAGATAATTAAAACTTCGTTCATAGGCCAAAAGGGAACGAATGACTAGCTTATTGGAACTTGTACATATTGTTGTACGAAGTCCATTATGTGTAGTCAAGAGCGATGGATTTCAACTTCATATGCTTTCTCCGAAAATTTGAGTGAATATATGAATATTTACTTAACAAGGATGAAGTATGAAACATTTGAAAAGTTCAAAGACTTTCAAGATGAAGTGCAAAATCATTGTAACAAGAATATAAATAGTTTATGATAAGATCATAAAGGAAGATATTTGAGTTACAAGTTTAGCATAATACCTAAGATTTAAGGAATCGTTCCGTGAATTTGCATGTCCCGAAACACCATAAGAGTATGGAGCGTTCGAGATATGTAATTAAACCTTGTTTGACATGGTAAGATTGAAGGCGTAATTCATAAAACTGCCATTATATTATAAAGATTAAAAGGTTTAGAGACTACTGTTTTTCCACTGAAAAGAGCTCCATCATAATCCGTTGAAATGACACCATATAAAGTTATGGTTTGGGATAAAACCCAAGTTGTCCTTTCTTAAACATTAGCATGCTATGCATAAGAAAGATGTTTGCAACCAAAGTCGGATGAACCTGTCTTTGTATGTTATTTCGAATAACTGTTCCTCCATAACATCGGAGACAAAAGTGTTTGTCACTTAGAACGTCAAGTTTCTTTGAGAAGGAATTTTTCGTAAAAACATAAGTGGGAGGACAATAGAACTTTGATAAGGTTAAAAGAACCTTAGCTATATGTGCAAAGTTGCGCAACGCTAAAAAGTGTTCCGGAGGCAGCAACAATGCTCATGGCTCACGTGCATCAAAGGTTGTGGTTACGAAGGTCAAAGTTTCTATTGAACCAAGTAGGTCGAGTAAGCAATCAAATACCAAGATTTAAGGGTTGAATCATTATTTGAGAATAATGAATGTACTACATGCAAAGAAGCGATGATGGGCCCTGACTCCATAAAATGGCTTGAAGCCATAAAATCCGTGATAGTTTCATACACGAGAAGTCAAGTTTTGAACTTGAAGGACCCTCGAGAAAGGTGTAAGACCTTACAGTTGTGTTTGGATCTATAAATAAATAGACATGGATGTTGCACATCTATGAAATAGTCGACATGTTGGGAAAGAGTTCACAACAATGTTCAAAGGTTGACTATGACAAGATTTTGATCTTTCATAGCGATATTTAGTCTAGACGGATTAATGTAGCAACCACTACATATAATTTTGTTATTTGGTAATTGAATAAACAAAACAAGTTATTCTAATAGAATTGTTACCTAGGACATGTGCATAACGCGGTCCATAGGGTTTTGTTAATTCAATGGATGCTAAAAGCATATGCAAACTTCAATGGTTGAAGTAAGCATCGCGGAGTTGGAATCTTCACCATGATGAAACTGTTAAAGGAGTTTAAATTCGTCAGAGATGATGAAGATGCTTGCATTTGCAAGAAATTAAGTGGGAGCGCTAAGACATGTTTTTAAAACATTATGTGGAAGACATATTGTTGATTAGAAATGATGTATCTTTTCTTAACACATATTAAGAATTTCATCCTGATGAAAGACTTAGGCAAAACCCAAATATTTGGCATCAATAGACGCTAATATGGTTGTGCCGAAAGTACATAGATGATATATTGAATGAGTTCAATATAGAAACTACAAGAAATGTTCTTGTCGCACAGAAAGGATTGAATGAGTTCAATATTGATGATACATTCAAGTGTATTGACACTTGGTAAGTAAAACAAAGATTCAAGTATAGATTGATACTTGATGTATGAAATCACAAAGAGTATTTATATCAATCATACTGTGATATGTACAAATCCAGATATGTCCTATACTCTAAATGTTATGAGCATATACCAGAATGATTCATAAGATGATCATTGGACGATAGTAAGGATATTCTTATGATCTTTTGGAAGAACTAAGAATATATTGTTTTGTAAAAGTGACAAATAGATGGTTAGTTCATTGTAAAAGTACTACATTGATACTAGTTTTGTCACAAAGTACAAATTAAGTTTATCTCAATCTAAACTAAGGGTGGCACAATAAAATGGAAAGTAAGTTCCATAATGGATTTGGATGAGTTCCAAAGATAAGATATTGTGACAGATACTACAACAAAAGGGCTAAGTATATAACTGCTATTATAGCAGCAAAAGAGGACATTTGTGTCAAGTAGTTTGTTATCAAACTAGGTGTAGTTCACAGTGGGATAGTACTATGAAGATATATTGTACGACAATATTGTCAACATGTTTTAACCCCAAAGAACTAAAGGTCACACCAAAGGACCAAATTTGTACGAAGCCATCTCATTAGAGAATGGGTGATGCGTAGAGACGCAAAGACATGCAATTACACACGGACCTGGAAGTGTCAGATCCGGAGATCAGTTGACCACTAGCAATCGTGTACATACGACACCAGAAAGCCATAGGTGTTGAATACACAAAGGTTTGAAACTAGATTATTGACTCTAGTGCAAGTGGGAGACTGTTGGAGATATGCCCAAGAGGCAATAATAAAGTAGGTTATTATCATATCTTCATACTTATGATAAATGTTTACATACCATGCTATAATTGTATTAAAAGGAAACATTAATACTTGTGTGATTTGTAAACATAAAAGAGTCCCTAGTAAAGCCTCTTGATAAACTAGCTTGTTGGTTAATATATGATCATGGTTTCCTAATCATGAACATAGAGATGTTATTAACAACAAGATCATATCATTGGGAGAATGATGTGATGGACATACTCCTATAGTTAAGCGTAGCATAAAGATCAAGTCATTTAATACAGTTCATTTGCTATAAGCTTTCTGATACATAGTAACCTAATTCCTTCGACCATGAGATCATGTTAATCACCATCACCGGAAGGATGCTTTGATGACATCAAACACCACACCGTAACTGGGTGGCTATAAAGGTGGCATTGAGTGTTTGGAAAGTATGGGTTGAGGCACATGGATCAAGAGTGGGATTTGTCCATCCATATGACGGATAGATATACTCTGGGCCCTCTCGGTGGAATGTCATCCAATTAGCTTGCAAGCATGTGACTGGATCACAAGGGATCACATATCACGGGAACGAGAAAAGAGTACTTGTCGGTAACGAGGTTGAACTAGGTATGCAGAGATACCGACGATCATAACCTTGGATAAGTAAACTATCGTGAGACAAAGGGAAATTGGTATCATATGTAAGTGGTTCATTCGATCGCAAAGTAATCGTAGAAATATGTGGGAGCCATATGAATTTCCAGATTCCTCTATTGGTTATTGTTCGGAGAAGTGTCTCGATCATGTCCACATAATTCACGAACCGTAGGGAGACACACTTAAGGATTCGACGTTGTTTGAGTAGTTATGGAATGATGAGAAAGAGACCGAATGTTGTTCGGAGTCTCGGATGGGATCCGGGATATCACGAGGAGATCCGGAATGGTCCGAGAATAAGATTCATATAAGGAAAGTCCTGTTTGAGTTGGGGAATGGTTAGGTGTTTTCATCGGGAATGTTCTAGAAGGTTCGGAATGTCCGGCACTCGGAGGGAAGGGTACATGAATGTGTTATACCAAGTTGGAATGATTGCATCATGTACTAAGTGTCATCGCTGAACAAAATAGAGGATTTAATCAAATCCTTGTTTGAAAAGTCAAACGCCAATTTGAAAGTCAAACGGTTATTTTTGGGAAGTGGAGAGGGAGGTGGAAACCGAGTTGGGGAGGAGTCCCTCCTCCACCGCCGGCCCACTTGGGGTCCGAGTTGGGGAGGGATTCCCCTCCCCTTGGCCGGCGCCTCCCTCCTATAAGAGGAGGGGCAGGGCTCCCCTCCCAACACACAAGATTGCCCCCTCTAAACCTAACCCTAGCCGCCGCCGCCCACCATAGCCGCCGCCGCCTAGGGTTTCTCCCCTAGTCGCCGACTTGGGCACCTCCAAGCCCTAGCCTCCGGCCCTAGCACCCCCTCCTTGGTGTGTCTAAACCCTAGAACACCAAGGGCTCTCTCATAGTCCACCATACTCGCTCCGGCTTAAGGCGAAGCCCTGCGAGATCTCCCCTCTACTTCCGGTACCACGCCGTCGTGCTGCCAGAATCACGAGGAGAGTGCTACAACCTCCGCTGCCTGCTGGAACAAGGGAGAGGAAGGTCTTCATCGAAAATCAACGTGTGATCATGGAAGCGCTGCCGGAACGCAGCGCCGGAAGGATCGTCTACGCGACCTTGAGATCGGCAAGAGTACGACTACATCACCCACGAGAATCTGCTCTCGTTAACCGCTTTGGAATCTTCAAGGGTGAGTTCCTCTATCGACTCGTTGCTACAATCTAGTAGATAGATCTTGGCTTGTTTGTTTGCATGCGGTAGACATTTTTTGTTTTCCATGCTACGAACCCCTACAGGTCTCCCAACAACAGTGCGGGATTACCAGTGGAACGTTTGACCATATTGGTGAGCGCTCACGTGGTAATATGAATGGTTGGTCTGAAAATTTCCTTTCTTGTGCAGCAAAGGAAATACTTATAAATGTTGTTATTTAGGCCATCCCTCTGTATAGTATGAGTTGTTTTAAGCTCACCAAGAAAGTGTATAAAATGCTGATCTCAAGTATAGCAAAATTTTGGTGAAGTGGTTCTCTGGACAAAAGAGCTTTACATTGGCTGTCATGGGACAAGCTGGTCCTACCAAAGACAGAGGGTGGATTGGGTTTTCGATACCTAGAGAAGTTTAACTTGGCGTTATTAGGCAAACATGGATGGCGGTTCTTGACACATCCAGACTCATTATGTGCTAGAGTGTTGAGGGGGAAGTATTTCCACAATGTGGATTTTATGGAGGCTGTTGTACCTCGCGGTGCGTCAGCGACATGGAGAGCCATTGTGGCAGGTAGGGAAGCTCTCACTACGGGGCTGATCAAGCGAGTTGGTGATGGAACTCGGATCAGAACTTGGGAGGATCGATGGATTCCGGGCACCCTCTTGATGAGACCAATGGGCCGGAAGGGTATGTGCCCTTTGGAGAAAGTTTCAAACCTGATTAATGTTGGAACTGGAACCTGGAAAGTGGATGTTGTTCGGAATAATTTCCTAGCTCCAGATGCTGATGCAATACTGAATATTCCATTAAGGGCTAGTGGAGGGGAGGATTTTTTGGCGTGGAACCTAGAGAAGACTGGCACATACTCTGTTAAATCGGCATACCATGCTCTAATGATTCGGAAAGAGCATTCCGCTCTAGAAGAAGGGACGGTTATGGGAACTTCAACAACAGAAGAGGATATGTGGAAATCTCTATGGAAATTACAAGTGTTGCCTAAGATCAGAGTATTCCGGTGGCGGGTACTACGAGGCATCTTACCTGACAATGTTACTCTGTGCCGTAGGCATATTAAGGAGCTTGGGAGGTGTGAGGTTTGCCTTCACTCTGAAGAAAATCTTATGCATGATCTGATTAGCTGCTCACATGCGCAAAGGTTCTAGGATGAAGGAAGACAGATCATTGATATAAAACTGCTCCATCTACACCAGAACTCATGGGCAAAGGACATTTTATGTGATCCCATGTTCACTGGTGACCAAAGATGCATTATTATCAGTATCATGTATGGAATCTGGTCGTCAAGGAACCGATGGGTTTCATGATGATGAGGCATATGATCCAACTTTATCAATGAGGAAGATTAGATAAGAGTTGTATATGCTAGAGCTGCAAGGAAATAAGGTGAAACTTGCAGCTGGGCAGTCTTGGCGGCCACCTGACCCGGGCTGGATTAAAATTAACACAGATGGCGCCATCAGTGCACAAGAAGGGAAGGGGGGTGGCGGTGGAGTTGCTAGGTATCACCTGTCCTTTCTTGGTGCTTGGAGTAAACCGTTCATGGGAGTGACTGATCCATTGATCGCTGAAGTGTTGGCCTTAAGAGATGGTGTGATCTTTGCGAGAATTCGAGGCTTTTCACATGTGGTGATGGCGATGGACAGTCTAGAGGTTGTTAACCTCTTGTCTTTGCGCCAAGATGATCGTTCCATCGTGGTGCCTATCTTAGATGAAGTTGGGGAGCTGGTTTCTCATTTTGTGTCTTTTTCTATTCAGTATGTTAGGCGTTCGGCAAATAATTCTGTGCACACTTGCGCAAGGCTAGCTTGTTCTCTAGAGCAAACTAGTAGCTGGCTTGATGAAAGTCCGAGCTTTCTAGCCGAGAGCCTGCGGGCAGATTGTATTGGAAACAAAGTTTAATAAAGCTCACGAAGTTCTACGCAAAAAAAAAAGGCCGAACTCAATCGGCAAATTTAGATCTGTATTAAGAAGAATGACGTGATCCGCAGCAATATAAGACCGACGCCAACAACCCCCTCGATCGTCAGAACGCTCCAACATGATGAGGTCCGTCGTCTCCCATCTGCTCGTGCGCTGCAGGCGTTCCGGTGCCTTCCGCCTCCCAACACCGCCGCAGCAGCGCTACGGCATTGGCACCGCTGCCGTGCGGAGGGGACCGGAGCCACTGTGCTCTTGTACCGGCCAACAAGCCTTGTTCAGGCAGACCGTGCCGCTGCCGCTCCATCGGTGCAGCTTCAGTTCCTCTCCGCAGAAACCGGAGGGGGAGACCCACGGCGCCGACAGGTACGCCGGGTGGAAGATCGTTCTGCTAGCAGCATTGGAGGCGGCGGCGCTGCTGGCTGGGGCGGCGGCGGGGGCTACTCAAGTATTACTTTTTATACTCATCTTTAGTGATTGAAGAGTAAACAAGTTGTTACAGCTAGGTGTCCTCGATCAGAGTAATAAGCTTGGAAGGAAATCCCCTAACTCTTGTTAGGAAACATAGTTGGGAGGACCACGTCAGATTTCTCTTGTAAGCACATTGTTGCGACCAGCCATCTATTGATTGTTTTGGAGATTGGCATCCTCACATTTTATTTTTCTATGTATTCTCAATCCTTTTTTTTGTGTGTGTGTATTTGGCACATTATGTCCCACCGCTGACAATTTTAGTCATATCCCAACTCGCATACTTGTCAATCTTTCCAACTACTTTTTTTTGGACTAGAAGTTCAATTTATGATCTGTTTTAACTTTTGGGAACCTGATGATGATGATGATGATCAGAGCTTCAAAACAAGGCCGATAATGAATATATTTGACGATATTTCATAGTAATAATATTGAACTTTTGGATTTATGATCTGTTTTAACTAGGTTGCAACTGAGAATTAGCACAAAAAGCAGGATAATGTCAGCAACTTAGACATAACAAGTTCTCAGGCGCCTGGGTACTCTCTTTTTAGTGATTGAAGAGTGAACAAGTTGTTACAGCTTACAGAAGCAGTAGCTACCACCTCTCTTTTAGGTGTTCTGGAGCAGAGTAATAAGCTTGGAAGGAAATTCCCTAACTCTTGTTAGGAAACATAGTTGGGACAACGTCAGGTTTCTCTTGTAACCACATTGCTGCGACCAGCCATCTGGAGATTGGCATCCTCACATTTTCTTTTTCTATGTATTCTCAATCCCTTTTTTTGTGTGTATTTGGCAGTAGGCACAATATATGTCCCATCGCTGACAGTTTTAGTCCTATCCCACCTCGCATACTTGTCAATCTTTCCAACATATCTACTTTTTTTTGGACTAGAAGTTCAATTAATGATCTGTTTGAACTTTTGGGAACCTGATGATGATGATCAGAGCTTCAAAACAAGGCCGATAATGAATATATTTGACGATATTTCATAATAAGGCACGCCTTCATTCCAGAAGTCTTCTAAATCTCCATGCGGCTACACATTTATGTGCTAAAAAATAACTACAAGCCCAATTACAATTTTAAAAAGAACATGGAAAAATAAATGAATAATCCACCGAACATAGCAAATCAGTAACTTTTCAGTGCATATATAAACTTTGTGGTTACAAGAGCAATATAGTGGTTAGAAGAAGAAAAATGGATATTTCCAGACTACACTTGTACTTGACTTTGCGTGTTCATAGAGTTTGTTTATAACATTTTGTTTGAAATGACTGTTTACAACAGTTTAAACACCAGTGTTATTATTTTGCCTCTGACGATTTTGAATAGGATGGTAGGATGTGAACACAATCCTCTATCCTACCATGTTTGACAACTAGAAACGGGAGCAGGTGCAAATTAACCCAGCAGAGTACTCGTCGATCCCGTACACTATCCTGGCACGTCCTATTATTGTTTTTTTTAAGATATGCCTATTATTGTTTTCTTGGAGGAGAGGCTTTAGATCCGTATATTACGCTCCAACAGGCACATATATAAGACCGGCGCCAGAGACCCCTAGCTAGCTCCATCGTCAAAACGCCTTCAAAAAACACGATGAGTTCCGCCGCCTTCCGTCTCCTCCTCCAACGCTGCAAGCCCGCCGCCTCCCGTCTCCCTGCCTCGCAGCAGCAGCGGTACCACGCCGCCGCGCGGAGGGGACCGGAAGCGCTGTGCTCTCACGTCTTGTTCAAGCAGACTGCGCCGTCGCTCCATCGGCACAACTACTTCTGTTCCCCTACGCAGACACCGGAGACGACCCACGGCGCGGACAGGGAATTCCGGTGGTGGAAGGTCGCCGCGGCGGCGGCCACGGCCGGGGCGGGGGCTCTCGTCTACAACGGCCAGGCGATCAAGATATACCGCAAGACCGTTGAGTTTCTTCAGATGGTTCTTTTTATTTTGCTTTTTATGATGGTGCCATGGACGCAAGTAATACTTCTAATCATTATAGAGATCATTCGCGACAAATAGTGTGCTATCAACCCGACTAGCATGCGTGCATACCTTTTTCTTGTACTCGTCATAGGTCTCTTTACTACTAAATATAAGGTTGAAAAGTAAAGAAGTTGTTGCAGCTTAGAGAAGCATAAGCTACGACCACCCCTCTTGTAAGGTGTTCTGGATCAGAGTAAGACTGAAAAGAAATCTTTATATGCGGAACTCGTTATCGCCATCAACCTCAGGAACCCGTCGCTTCTATGATCGTGGTCCGCCACGTCGACTACGTCCGCCGCGTGATCCGCTACCGTGTCAACTTCTCCATGTCCGCCAACAAAGCTAAGTTTCTCTCTATTTAGAGCCGATTTCCTTCTTAACTCGCACTCGAAACACTTGGGGGTTGCGCCCTCTTCGAGTAACCTAATGTGCCATCGGCTCCATGCACTCGAGCACCTCATACGCGACAGCCCGAGTAGCTAATTCTGCTTGATCATCGAATCCTTAAACTCCGATTGCCTCGACAAGGTACTGAGACTAAGGGTAATCAGGCTAATGAAAAGGCCTAGCATACAGTACAACCGTGCCGACTCGATCGGCACCAGAATCTTACTGTACAAGCCGAAAGACAAATATTCCTTATAAAATACAAGTACTTCATAATTCTTTATGTTTTCTGCAGCTTACAAAGACGTGATGCTGGCCACGTACCCGACAGACGCGACGCATGTCGCACACCCGACAAGGACAACGGCGTCAGCTTCATTCAAAACGTCGAGTCCTTCCGGATAAACGTCGCGCGGCTCCGCTATGTTGACTCCTGGCTCCTTATACGTGAGACGCTGACTCGATGCACTTCTGGATCAGTGATTTCAACTCGCATGAGTCTCCACTCGAGTTTGCGACTTGACTAGCCACTCGTGGGCTACTCCTATCAGGAGTGCTGGTCACGCACCCGATGTACTTCCGGGTCAACAGTACACCCACGAGATTACCGACTACAACTGCATGATAGAAGACTCAAGTCTCTGACTGAGTCTACAATTCCGCCAGACACTCGGGGGCTACTCCAAACTAGAGCGTTGGTCGCGCACATAGAAGATCTTCGAGTGGCACGCTTCAATTTCTCACTCGAATCAACGATTCGATTAAGGACTCGGGGGCTACTTCCATAGGGAGCGTTGGTCGCGCATTCGAAAAAATGAAGGCATTTAGGGCATCTGCAAGGTCATTCGAAGAACTTCTGAATCGCCGTATTACGCAACCGAGGACTATAAGTTTCTGCTCGAGTCTATAACTCGAACAGACACTCGGGGACTACACCCATAGGGAGCACTGGTCACGCACCCTATAGTCTATTATGTTGACTACGTCCATAATACTGACTCCTTTATAACAACCGAACAAATTTAGCTGACCCGACGAACTTTCGGTTAAAGTGCTTCGCACTCGACACAACTTTCTACTTCGACATCAAATGAAAGGTTCAAGACAACTAAGTCTCTATCCGAATCTACGTTTCGGATAGACACTCGGGGGCTACTGACATGGATATGCCCTACGGGTATCCGATGTTAGACTACCTGATCCAGTCCGACGGAAGGCTCACTCGACGACCTACCAAGGTCCATAACGCCTATGATATTTTGACTACTATGAAGTCCATGACGTTTCGTGGCGGCATGTACCTGCTGCATGTTACAATCGGCGGCGAGTCACCAAATACTCCTGTTCGATGGGAAGGTACCACTACGTTCTCTGCAATGTCAGCAATGGCGGGCGTAGCAACAAGAAGGGCGTCGTGCAGCTGCCGCTGAGCTACCCGGTCATCCCGTTCCTCGGCCACCTCCACCTCGTGGAGAATCCATTCCACGCCTCGCTATGCCGCCTCGCGGCGCGCCTCGGCTCCCGCCGCGCCGTCGTGATGTCCTCGGCTGCGTGTGCCAGGGAGTGCTGAGCACGACGTCTCTTTCGCCAACTGGCCCAGGTTTCCTTCGCATCTACTCGTTTCCTTCGGCGGGGACGCGCTCACCACGTCCAGCTATGGCGCGCACTAATGCAACCTCCGCCACGTCGTCACCGTGCAGCTGCTCTCCGCGCACCGCGTCGCCGGCATGTCCGGCGTCATCGCCGCCGAGGTGCCCAGCTAAAGCGCAGGTTGTTCAAGCTCTTCCTCAGCGTGCTCATGGAGACCATCGCCCAGACTAAGGGGACCTGTTCGGAGGCCGACACCGACATGGATATGTCCGTGGAGGCGCAGGAGTTCAAGAAGGTGGTGGATAGGACCATCCCACACCTCGGCGCCGCCAGCATATGGGACTATCTGCCAGTGATGCGGTGGCTCGACATGTTCGGCGTCTTGGAACAAGATCCTGACCACGGTGTGCTGGAGGGACCGTTCCTGCAGCGGCTCATCGATGTGGAGCGATAGAGGCTAGCTGACAGCGGCAACGATAGATGACGATAAGAAGAGCATGATTGTTGTGCTGAAGCCTGAGCTAGTACTCTTTTTTAAGCATAGGGAAATAGGAGACAGAGATGGAACATGCATGCGGGTCCATCAGCAAGCACAAATAGGACTAGTGGTCTTTTTAGAATTTTGTATGTCCAGCTAGCACCTCTACTATCTCTACTAGGCCCAAACCACCGATACGGCAATGGTCAAAACGCCACTTAAACAGGTCAAAGCAATCAAAACAAAATAGGACCTCGCCTGAATCATTTACGAAAGATTTAGTATCTCTATATGCAATTTTAAAAATTTAAAACCAAACTAAAGGTACCTAAAAAGAATTAAAACTGCCAGTGCGGTTTTCTCTTTTCTTGGAGGAGAAGCTTGCCCACCTCTCCAAGTCGAACCCAATCGGCAACAAATAACACAAGCGATACGGCAATAAAGATCCGTATATTACGCTCCAACAGGAATATATATAAGACCGACGCCAGCGACCCCTAGCTCCATCGTCAAAACGACTTCAAAAAACACGATGAGTTCCGCCGCCTTCCGTCTCCTCCTCCAACGCTGCAACAAGCCCGCCGCCTTCCGTCTCCCTGCCTCGCAGCAGCAGCGGTACCACTACCACGCCGCCGCGCGGAGGTGCCCGGAAGCAACATGCTCCCACGTCCTGTTCAAGCAGACTGCGCCGTCGTCGTCGCTCCATCGGCACAACTACTTCAGTTCCTCTACGCAGACACCGGAGACGACCCACGGCGGGGACAGCAGGGACGGCCGGTGGTGGAAGGTCGCCGCGGCGGCCACGGCGACGGCGGGGGCGGGGGCTCTGGTCTACAGCAGCCGGGAGACCGTGATATACCGCAAGACCGTTGAGTTTCTCCAGATCCTTCTTCTTATTTCGCTTTTGATGACGGTGCCATGGACGAAAGTAGCGAAAGTAATACTTATTCTATTCCTTATAGACAGCCTTTTTGCGAAATAGCGTGGCCTTACCGCGAAATAGTGTGCTATCAACCCGACTAGCATGCACCCTCGTCCGCCATACCTTTTTCTTGTACTCGATCGTCGTATATATATAGTTGGAAGCACATCATCAGATTTCTTTTTTTGTAAGCACATTGCTGCTCTGACGAGCCATTATATTGTCCATCTGTACATTGGGAAACCTTTTCACGGTGTCTTTAGTTGGAAAACCTTTTTCACGGTCTAGTAGTCATGTTGCCAATAACGTCTCATTGGGGGAACATTTTTCAAGTCTAGACATTGGCTTTTTCGATGTTGCCAATAGTAGACTCTCACAAGAGGAAGAGGGCATTGTTGGTTCAGTTAAATATCCAGAGAGTTCCAAACCACAGTTGCGCATCAGTTGTGCGATCTGCAACGCTAGCTGCATCATCAGCGCCAGTCTGTCTGTCGTCTTATCAATTTCAGAAAGACAAATACGACTAAGAGACTGTTTAGCAGTTTAAACACATGTGGTTTTGAAGAGTTGTTGTTTCTACACGTACTGCTGATTTGACATATTCTACGTACAGCAGGAGACGACTGGACTTTTATTCGGAATACGAACCCAAGAGCTAGCACTGCACCGCTGCGTGCTGTGCTCGCTCATACGTACACGTAGATACTCTGTACAGCTCTACGGAGAGAGAGAGAGAGAGAGAGAGAGAGAGAGAGAGAGAGACGACGCCTACGGGCGCTCCTGGTTGAGCCGCGCCGCCGTGGTCACCGCGTCCGCCACGCCGCCCGGGGTCGTCTCCATGTTCAGCTTGTTCCGAATCTCCGCCGACACCACCCTCTCCGCGTCCTCCCTCGTCACCCCCTTGTCCTCCGGCAGCTTGCTCCTCGCGTCCTGCGATTAGATCGAGTCACATGGACGAATGAATTAATCATCGAGAAGACGAGTATAACTACTACGTATGTGCTTAAGAGTTTTTGGTAGAGCGAGCGAGCGAGCGCACCGAGAGGACGTCCCGGAGCTTGACCTTATTCTCCTCGCGCACGGTACGCGCGTTCTGGTCCGCGGCCGCCTGCGCCGCCGCCGCGACGCCGCCCGGGACGGTGAGGTTTCTCCCCGTGGCGCGCATCTCGGCGGCCTGGACGGCCGCCGCGTCGCTCTGGTCCACCGCCTCGCCCCCCGCGCCGGCCGCCGCCGCGGCCTCGAGCGCGCGCCCGATGGTCACGGCGTCCTACTCCAGCGCGCCCGACGGCTCCCTGGCCGCCACTGGCGGCGGCGCGACGAAGCGGCCCACGACCTGGCCTGCGACGGACTCGGTGACGACGCGGCGGCCCGGGAGCTCAGTCTCGGTGACGGCCACGCCCGCGTCGGCGACGGGGCCGGAGACCTGGCCGCGGCCCACGTGGCCGGCGCGCGCGTTGAGGGTGGCGGCGGACTGCATGACCGCCGCGGGGCCGCCCTTCTGGGTCTGGCCCAGGCCCTGCACGGTGTTCTCGGCGGACTGCAGCAGCGCGGCGTCCCTGGGCGCCACGGGCTGCGCCGCCAGGTCGCCGGAGACGTCGAACACGTCGCCGTACCTGACTGGCCGGTCCTGCTGCTGCTGCTGCAGGGCGTCCCCGCCCTCGGGCCTCCTCGGCTGCCCCTGGCTCATGTCTGGTCTCTGGTGGGAGGGTTCCTCGATCGGTCACAGACGGAAGGCAATTCTTGCTCTTTCGGACCGCTGGCGCTGTGTGAGCGGGTGGCGGCGCGCTGTGGCCTGTGCTGAGCTTTTATCCTGGCTGCGTGGGGCGGTGCGGCGGCGGAGGAGGGGGCACGTACGTGTGGAAGAGAGGTGTACGTGGAGGCGTGGTCGACTTACACCTCAGAGCGCGCGATCGTGGCGGCACGTACGTACCTGCTGCATGTTACGATCGGCGGCGCGACCGCGCCAGTCACCAAATACTCCTGTTCAATGGGAAGGTACAACACGGGCGGTTCGATGATTTCTCAGTTTAGCAATCTTTTATCTTTTCGCTTTTTTTTTCTGAAACCCTCGCAAATAAGAACATATACGTACGGCTCAAACGCGCGCGCGCACACCTACTATCAGTACCTCAAGTTCTTAAATAGAAGGCATTAAAAGTGTCTTTAAAAGTAGACAAATTGTCTTAAATTATTTTTTAAGGCAGAAAAAAATTGTCGTATCCACTAGGGTTGTTAAATATATTTAAAAGCATACCTAAAAAGTAATTTGTAAAGTACTTTTGTAGACATATTTTGTAATGTCTTTTTTTTTCTATGTAAGGCATACGTAAAAAGTGCCTTATAAAATAGTTATGTAGGCATATTTACTAATGCCTCTCTTTTTTATGTAAGACATATCTAATAGTGCCTTGTAAAGTAGTTTTGTAGGCATATTTAATGCTTTTTTTCTTATGTAAGATATTGTCTCGTAAAGTGAGTTTTGTAGGCACATTTGTCAATGCTTCCTATATTTTTTGAGTCAATATAAAAAATTCCATGTAAAGTGAGTTTTAGAGGCACTATCAAAAGTGTCTTGTAAAATGAGTTTTAGAGACACTAAAAGTGCCTTCTAATGTGAGTTTTAGAGACAATATCAAAAGTATAAAAGTGGCTTGTAAAGTGAGTTTTAGAGGCAATATCAAAAGTGTTTTATAAAGTGAGCGGGTGGTGGCGCGATGTGGCCTGTGCTGAGCTTTTATCCTGGCTGCATGGGACGGGGAGGCGGAGGAGGAGGGGGCACGTACATGTGGAAGAGAGGTGTATGTGGACGCGTGGTCGATTTACACCTCGGAGCGCGTAATCGTGGCACCCTGCTGCACTCATGGTTCGGTTGCTCCCCAACCCGTTCGATGGTGCGAGAAGGGATTGATCCCCTCTATCGGTATCGACACGATCATATATAGGTTGGTATCATGATACGAATACAAGGCGAAAGAGTTCAAATACGGAATGGATTTCAGGGCCGTCTAGGCAACCACTGGGAATCAGCCGGCTGATTTGGAAAAAAATTCAGACGGTTTCCCGACCGTCCAATCACTTAGGTGAGTAAATTTTTTTTACGAAATTAGGTGAATAAATATTGGGCATCTGCTTAAATTTAGTAAAAATGATTCGCATGTAATATTTTTTATTTGTAACTTTGGTTGCAATATTTTTTCCGTGGCCAGTAAAGTCGTGAAAAAGATTGCAAACATTGGACATGCCATTGTAGCAAAACAAAGCAATGTATGTAACAAATCCATTTTGCTACGTTTCCAACACTCGTGTAGAAAAAATGCCCGTATATAACAATTCCATATTTGTTTATAGCGAAATGCAAAAAAAGTGTCATAGTCTATAACAAAAAGGCAATGCATCCGATTATGCTTAACTCATCCATTGGACAAAACTCTTTGTAACATAAGACTAGAAATCATTGGGTGCATTTACAGCGTTCTTGTACAACAAAAACTAGACGCACATGTAGCATTTTGATATACCTTTTGCGAAATAGGGAAAATCTCTAAATAAATTGGCCTCCGTCGTTAACCCTTGAGGCACCGCCATGGTCGATTCGACTTCGCTAGCCACGAATTAGCCATGCTCGAGACCCGTCTCATCCAGATCGGTAGAACCACCGAAACTTGCTTGAGGTCATCGTCTTCTCTGGGTCCTACAGCGTGTGAGGGAGCTCGCCTCCCCGGTTTACATGGCTCTCGTTGGCCATCACGAGTTGTGGCACTAGTGTCTGCGGTCGACCTGGCCAATTTGTCCGTCGCCTTCTCAAGTACTGCCTCTGGATGTCAAAGTAGAAGAAACAAGCACCATATTACAGCCAAACCTTGTCCAATGAGGTTCTTGTGCGTTGGTCGCAGTAGTGCACATGGCCAACACGTGGCCCTCTTGGTTACACTTGAGGTCAAACGGTGCCCATTTGCATGCGACCTGAACATGACCCGATTGTCCGCAATTGTAGCAGATGATGTGTGCTCCTTCATCACGGTGGGCTCTACAAGTATAGAACTAGAGAGCGACAACATCGTCTGTACGTGATTCCCCCCCCTCCCCCCCCCATCTTCGCAAGGATGGCCCTCTGCCCTTCTTCTTTGTTCCACCGTTCCTAAACTCGCGTCAACACGAGTTGGGTTGGTGGGGCTGACACTACACCTCCTCGCTCAGGTGCCTTCTTCCCGGCGGTCGTTCGACGAGTTCCCGTACTCATGTTGTTGGCGCCAATGTTCGTCTTGCTCGTAGTTCAGCTTCTCACAAAAAGCTCGTTGCGCCGATGATCCCCACCACCGCTGCTAGCCATCTCATTATAGGGATGCTTCCCACAGTGGTTGTCCTTGTTCTAGTTCCTATCCATAAGTCGGGTGTGCGGTGGTAAGGAATACCTTGGCACTCACAATGTTTCTCCTAACGTCTCTCATTGTGGCTGGAAAACCTAGAAATGGATCTAGGGTTTCCGCAGGGAGACATACCCACTTATATAGGGACGACGGAGGGAGTGAGGTAGGTGGGGATTGAGTCGCTTCCATTAGAGACGAACATGTCGGAGAGCCCTTCATGTGTCGAGCATCCGGACATCCAAGCACTAAACCCTGACTGGGCCGAACAATGGTCTGGACTAGAAAATTGAGCTCGGAATGGGGCCCATCCCCATCCCAGGAGAGCTCGGCCCATCCCCCAGAGCCGGGTCTCCCACCTCTAGATCTTTCCCGTGTAGCCCTAGGGTGTCCCCAGCAAGAGCTCCACCGATCCCACAAGAAGCACATTGCCAGGAGTCGCCGTGGCCATACAGATGGGTGGGCAGAGAGGTGGGAAGTCCTGATCCCTGGAAAACGCACAAGGTCCGAGACCTAAGACATGCCGTCGACGAGCTCCTTGGCCAGGGGCAGTGGCGTGCTTGATCCACAACTTCACGTTCCATCGGCTCAAGCCCGTGCCACAAAGCCATCTAGGAAATCCGGTCTTCTCACAGAAGTGAGATGCTCTCCCTCCGAGATGCTCTCATCCTCGTCAGAGCTTGACCAAGCCAGCGGCATGAAGCGATTGTCGGTCTTCCCCGCCCTTGGCGAATACAGCCTACACCCATGACGTGGCTAAGCACCACCTGTGGCGCGCACCGAGTTGGCGAAGCAGTCGCCTCCCAAGTTGGGAGATCTCAAGCATCCCTCTCAAACACATCGTCCCTCACCTTTTGCATCCCTCACCTCTACATACCTCCAATCAAGTAAGCAAAACATATCAAATAACATTAACTTTCGAGGTTAATAACTTGCTATATTTTACCATTGTTAACTACGTACAGCGGGTTGATAACCTTTGGTAAAAAAAACTGCCAGGAGCATATCGGCATGTGATCAAATTTTAAATATTTTCTCATGACCTTATTGGTAAAACGGGGTCTTAAATAAGATTTGCATTCGAGATATGAAATACTTTAAACTTTTCAATTACTCCCTCCGTCTCAAACTTAATGCTGCAGATTTATCAAAATTTAAATAAATCTATACACTATATATAAATTCATTTAAATTTTAACAAACCCACGACATTTTAAGTCAGAGAGAGTATGAAAGAATCTGGCTATCGCATTGGAAATCTATCGCCTACCGTATCGTATTCGTATCCCGATACCAACCACTATATTGTACTAGTGCAAAAGGGGATCGAACCGTGCAAACCTCTCCCATAGTCCCATATGCCATGGAACCGGCTGGGGAGCAGAGCAACCGATCGATGACCCACAGAAATCGAGTTTCGCACGCGCAGAGGCCGCTCATCACGGACACATGGGTACTTGCGCCGGCGCAGATACCGTTCCCGGACTGCATCCCCATGGACGCGGGCGGCGGCTTCATCCTCGGCGGCGCGGGCGGGTCGGTGTTCCACTTCCTCAGCGCCCTCCGCAGCTCGCCCAGCGGCCACCGCGTCGCTGGCGGCGTGCAGGCCGTCCGCGCTAACGCGCCCCGCCTCGCCGGGACTTGGACCTCCCTGTCTGTCGCCTTCTCCGCCGTCGATTCTGCCATGTACTCCGCGCGCCGGAAGGAGGACCCGTGGAACCACATGGTCGCCTTCGCCGGCGCCACAGGCCTCTACAATATGCGCAAGGGGCTCAAAGGCGCCGTCAGATCCGCGATCGTCGGCGCCGTTTTCTGCGGCCTCTTGGAGGTTTCGCTGATCGGTATGGAGAACCGCATCGCCGATCCGCACCGGAAAACTCCGCTACCCGATCCTTGCTTGGACGGGGATGCTCGATGAGGCTGAGTCTGAGGACGTCTCGGTCCCTGGAGCAGTGACGGTTCTGGACTTTTTGCCATTCTTTTCGGACGTACTGTATGCTTTTTTTTTACAGTGGATGCATGTGTCTATGTGTTGTTATAATAAACAACATGATTTACATGATCAGTATAGACATGTACGTGCCCTAGAAAAACAGAGTTTTAAACTGAGGAACCGATGAAAATGTATTTTCTGTGATGAAAAGGGAATGATCTCGTGCTTGTGTTGCGATTCTGACATTTGAAAAGCGGTGCGATCAGTGATTAAGTCCATAAATCGGATAAATACTGTGCGGAAATAATTGTAAACCATTTGTTTGATGTCGGCTATAAACTCTACTACCGATCTTAAACCATTCACATACTTAACTGCTCACTATTTCAAGCTCCTCGGTTGATTTTGTTAAGTTCAAACGCTAATTATATGCTACTAGTACCATAGACTGATCATTCGACCCAAAATCCTGCAATTTAGGCCATCTCCAACATCCCGGCATATGTACATCTGATGTCGGTTTGGGCTCGCGCGCACAGCCGGGCACGAAAACCATGACCCAACGGCGCTAACCAAATGGACCACGCACCCCCTTCCCCGGACCGACGCAAACTCGGCCGAGTTTGAGCTCTGTCCAGCTCCACATGTGTCCTCCTCATGTCCGTGCTAGGCCCGCCTGTTAGCGGCACCCCTAGTTCCCCCTCCCGCTGACAACCGCCATCTGCACCGTTCGGCTCTTTTCAGACACCTTCCTCATCCCTTTCTATTCTTTGGTGTTTGGTTGTCCTGTCGGCGGTGTTTAGATGACGCATTTGGTCTGAGGAAAGTCCCTACCATCGTCGAAGGAGGAAAGGTCATGAAGCCCGTCCAGGTCGCCACCACCGTTGCAGCCCATCCCGATGCCATTTGAAGTCCCGTGTGTGCGGCCGTGCTCGGGATCTGTTGCTTCACCGACATCTCATGACATCAGGTCAAAAGTCAAAAAACAAATGCCTCGCCACTTCTAGGGTGAAGGCATATGCACATGCACATGGTTAAAAATAATAACGTGAAAAAAATGTGATCGTGGGGACTATATAGTTTGAAGTGCATCGCCATGGGCCTTTCTAGAGTTCACGGTGTCCCTCGGGTACGACTGGGCAGCCGCGCAGCTCGTACACATGGGGCTCATGGGTCTACCCTGTCGTTTCTTGTCTAAAAGGTCTATAAAAATTATTTATACACATGAAAAGATATTCGGCGATTTCTGCTCAAAATAGCAGTGAATTTTCTTCGTTAGTGCAAGGTTTTGAGGGAAAATACTAACAAAAATGATTGGAAAAGTGGATAGATTTAGGACGATATCAATCATCCTTCTCGCATGGATTGCTAAATGTGACACTCCGTCTAGATAGGGAACACCTGGCGGCTGATATTGGCATGAAATGAGATGAGATTTATCCGATATCATTGTCTTGCTTTCTCCTCCATGCTAATCCCTCTCTCTCCACCTAAGCGTCGGCCGTCCTCAACCTAGAGCTCAACCACAACACGCTATCGTTAGATGACCTTAAAACTCTGATTTGGTTTGCTTCTACCATGTTTCCTTAGGTAGTTATGTATCTTATCCCTTTATATTTCTTTCGTGATGCACATTTGATTCCTATGACTTGAATATGGCATAAAGATAAATGAGATAATTGCTAGCAATCTCATATGTACGTCTTGTCTACAGAGTTTGATCATGAAAATGCTAGCTCCACCATCTTGTTTTAGAAAACCGTGACAATACCTCTCAGAGAATTAAGACAGAAAACACTTTCAACGTCGAAGAAGTATATATTACGTTAACCGTCTTACGACACGAGGTGGCTTTCAAAGATTGCTACTTATTCACCATTCTGCAATAAAAATCAAAAGCAAATCCAACATAATATTTGTGAACACGAACTGGTTAGGAGATCATGGACAAAGTTCCCCAATTCCCAAACTTTTATTCCCACAATAGCAAGCAGGCTGAGTTTAGAGAGCTTAGGAAGGAGACTTTACTTTTGCTAGTTAAAGGCATGTGCATTGTCATGGATTCTACAATTTTTTTAGTCCTCAAAACATGTAAAATTTTATTTAGACTAATGAAACATCATAATTCCAAATAACAACATCATGTGTAACAAATAAAGAAAGAGCCTTGCGAATATCCAACAAAAAAGTACCAAATCCTTGTAGAATAATTCTACCTACCAACCCGATATGAAACAAATCAATGAATGACAAGCAAATCTTTAAAACACTAACAAAAGAAGAGTCCCTTATCCACCTTTTTCGCAATTAGTAAATTTATCATCTCATAGTATGTGTCTAGGATATCAAGAAAGCCTAAAAACATGCATGCTTTGTATTTAGATGGTTTTCACTTACAACTTTGTTAAGGTTTAGCGGACCAAATAAGAAAAAAAAATTAACCCAAGGCATCCACAAGTATCAACTCATTCATATCCGCTCTACATCCTAGGTTCAAAAATGTGTGGTATCTTGCATTGCTTCTCAGGCTCACGCAGCTACCATAAACCATTGAAATAATCATATTAATGGAGCTATCGTACCACTTCTATAGAAATTTTGATCAAAAGAGGCACATACTTAAATTTCAGACATCTTATATTGTGCACGTGCAGGACCTTTACAAATGGGAGGATTAAGTGAGATAGCAACTAATTGATAAAAATGAAATTCAAACTTTAGTGTACAACTCATTCAGTAAATACCTTCTTTTGTGTGAAAGGTCAAAGAAAATTAGATAAGATCACACGACCATGTTCGCATCCACTTCAAATCCTTATCCTCGAAATAGGCTTTACGTCCCGCTATATTAATATAGCAATCACCCGATACAACGTGCCGAACATTGCTGGGGAAAAACAGCACAAGCTAAGCCCAAAAGAAAATACAAAAAGAAGGAAAAGAAAATAAAGCCGACATCTGTGGTGCGACAAGAACGAAGGTAACTTGCCACCGTTGCACCCATTGGAGAAGTACTACCACACGTCTAGCATTCTAAAGCGCCACGTACCAAGCAGCACCTCTAAGAAGGGGAGTGACGACAACGACACTGCTGCCCGGACAGGTCCTAGAGTTTCCTCCGATACGCCCTGGGAGGTGTGAGAGAGATACGCCCTGCTCCCTTTAGGAAGGACGGTGATACCCGCGAGCGTCACCGTGTCGGAGTCAAATAAACAAGGATTTCTCCCGACCTCTCAACAGTCACACTCCCGGACCCTTTGTAATGCTCCACCAAACTCGTCGCCCACGTGCACGTGCTAGCATGGTCTTGAGGTCACCACCGTCATCACACCGTGAGCCATGGAGCAAGGTCAGTAAGACCGAGAGAGAGGAAACTTCGGTGAGGGTCGGCATGACATCATCACGCGGCAACTACCTCCACTGCCAGAAGGCGGTAGCCGACCGGATGTAGCAGCAAGACAAACCTGACCCTCTAGGCTCGGCTGAGCCCGAGTAGGCTCATGAAGTCTCGCCGCCGCACTGCAGCAAGGGTGTCACCATACACGCCAACCCCAGCACCAGGTCCAACGCCATCGTCCAACAGGGGAACTGCCATGAGGTCAAGACAACTCCGTCGCCACCAAGCTCACCCGAGCTTGTCGGATCTTCCGCAGGTCTGAGGATCACCATCGCAAGTCGCCTCCCGGAACCACCTCCATCGAAGGGACGCCTTGCAAACCACCTTCCGAGGCCGCCGCCCCGGTATCCGCGGACTAGCACCCGCTGAAACCGGCCTCCACTACCGATGGCGGTTGTAGACCAGGGGCGCGGCAGCAGGGATACACCAGGTCTCGGGCCCGGGCGGGCCCACAAAAGGGCTCGTAAAATCCCCGCCGGCACGCTGCTACAGCGTAGCCGCAGCTGCCGCCACTGCCCTCCTACACGCCCCACACCGCCACCCCGCCTCGAGAGGGTGCATCCATTTCAAATTCATTGTGATAATTAGGTAGCCAACTAGAATATATCATATAATAGGAAGCATTATCACGTGTTGAACTCGTTAAGTGTAAGGGTAGTTTTTTTTAACGCATTCACACGTATCAACAATCTTCCGAGGTTCTCTAAAAAAAACAAAAAATCTTCTGAGGCCATCACATGTATGACATGGCCAAAAACTACCACTCTCGGCACGCAGCCATTACTTCCCGGTGGGGAGATCGTCCTTTTTCTGCCAGAGGAGATAATGCCACAGTTCACGAATTTGGAAAAAAGCCATTGCAAGGTCGCGAGCTTACGGCATCCTTCTTTCGTGCAAGAATTCACATTTGTGTGTACATCGCTGCTGCGGTACGGTGCCCGGCTTGACCAGTCCCCGAGCTCGTGCCTCTGTCCAGTCCAGTTCATATCCCTCTTCCTCCTCCTCTTTTTACAGCCCCGCATCCAACTTCCAAGCGTCAACGAGCGAGCGCGACCACAATGGCGTTGCCAGGGATCTCGTGGCTGCTTCTCTCCCTCCTCGTCATTGCCATGGCGACACCGGTCGCAGGCTCCAGCGAGAAGATCGCGCGCACAGGCCTAATCAAGTGCTACGACGCGGCGCCGACGCTCACCAACGGCACGGTGTTCCGCGCCAGCCTGCTCCTGCTCCTCGCCTCGCTCCCCTCTGCCGCCGCGCCGACGGGCCTCGCCTCCCTGAACGCCACCGGCCACGACAGCGTGTTCGTCCGCGGCCTGTGCTTCGGCGACGCCCCGGCGCCGTCCGAGTGCCACGGATGCCTGTCCGCCGCGGCCAAGAACCTCACCTCGGGCTGCCGCGCCACCACCCGCCGCGCCGGTGTCTGGACCAACGACTGCTTCGTCGCCTACGCGGACACCGGCGCCTTCTCGCCCAGCGAGGACGCCTTCCGCTCGCGTGTCCTCCTCCGGGACCACGTCGCCGTCCCTGTCCCCGGCTCCGACGGTACAAACCAGTCCGGCCACCAGCATCATATGCTCGTCCTCCAGGCCCAGCTCGTGGCTTTGGATGCTGCTGCCAACATCTCCGGGACGCGGATGCTGGGCACCGCAGACGACACCAGCGACGACGGCTGGCCCGTGACGGTGAGGAGCACGGTGCACGTTCTGGCGCAGTGTGCCAGGGGATCGTACGAAGGACGAGTGCATCAGCTGCCTGCTAGACTCTGTGCAAGCCGTGGGCTGGGACCTCGGCGCCGACCGCGGTGACGGCGGCGTGGCGGCTGCGGTGGTGGGCTTCAACTGCTACCTACGCTTCCAAGTCTCCTCTTCAGAGGTGCATCAAGAAATTAACAGTGAGCACTTGGGCACTCTCTGTCCCTTTCTGAAAAAACTTACGTGATCTCATGGCTACTTCTCTCCCTCCTTGTCATGGCGACGCTGGTCGCAGGATCCTGCGGAAAGCAAGCGCACACAGGGGTCTGTGCGCACACAGGCAGCTTTCTGGTCCAGTGCTACGACCCGGAGCAGGCGCTCACCAACGCCACCAACGGCACGGAGTTCCCCGACAGCCTGCACCGGCTCCTACTCGCGCTCCCCTTCGCCGCCGCACCGACGGGCTTCGCCTCCCTGAACGCCACCGGCCACGACAGCGTGTTCGTCCGCGGCCTGTGCTTCGGCGACGCCCCGGCGCCGTCCGACTGCCACGGCTGCCTGTCCGTCGCGGCCAAGAACCTCACCACGGGCTGCCGCGCCACCACCCGCCGCGCCGGCCTATGGAGCGACGGGTGTTTCCTCGCCTACGCGGACACCGACTACTTCACGCCCAGCGAGGACGATTTCCGCGCGCGTGTCCTCCTCGGGGGCCACATCGCCGTCCCTGTCCCCGACGCCGACGCGGCAAAGTACTCCGCCTACCGGCACACCAAGGTCGTCGCCATGGCTCAGTTCGCCGCTGCCAATGCGGCTTTCAACGTCTCCGGGACGAGGATGCTGGGCACCGCGAACAAGACCAACGTGTACGCCGGGTGGAGCGTGACCGTGAGGAGCACGGTGCGGGTGCTGGCGCAGTGCCCCAGAGACCGTACGGAGCACGACTGCACCATGTGCCTGCTCGGCTCGGCGCGGGCCGTGGACTGGGACCTCGACGCCGCCCGCGGCGACGGTGGCGTGGCGGCTGCGGTGGTCGGCTTCAACTGCTACCTCCGCTTCGAAGTCAACTCGTCGCTGGTGTCTCATGAAACTGACAGTGAGCTCTCTCTCCCTCTCCCTTTCTGTGAAGACAAATTGGGTGAAAATAAATATGGTAATTTGATGAAAAACATTCATGATCAGTGATGACCAGCTAGGCTCCTGTAATCTTTCTGCTCGAAGGAGAATGGCATTACCCTGAGCTAATACATTTTTTCTTTTCAGTGTCTGGCGTGATCGCCGTTGGAGGCCCTGTCACAGCACTTACTTTGCTCGCGCCAATGGTCTATCCGGCAATTCTGCGGAACTGGCAATGAGACTTCAACGCCTATTTCCTTCTCCCCTTCTCGATCACCAAGGTACTGTATGAGATTTCTGGGAGCTTTTTATTACTGTATCCATTTCACCCAGCCAGATCAACTATCCCAAACTCCTGTTTTTTCTGCTCCAACTCCCCCAAACAACATCCAGGCATGCATCATTCAGTATGCTTCTTTGGCTTTGTTTCGGCTCACAGATTTACTGTATCTATCGCATCGCAGTGATGAGATGAGATGAGATCAGAGCAAGCTGCAACAAACTAGAGGGCAGCAAGACGTGCAACCGAGATCGTGCAACCAAGATCGTGGTCTTAATTAGCGCTCAATTTGCAATCGTCTTTTTTTTCCTTTTTAGTTCTCTGGTTACTGTTCTTGACCGGTGGATACTTCTGTTAGTGGTAAGCTGTAGTAATTATTAGTTATGGAGGTCACCCCCATTCTGAATGTCTGAACCTTTGAACTGGTAACAACTCACGAATCGAGAGCTGTACAAGTTATCCATCTCTGGGACGTGGTATGCAATACTAGCTGCGCATGTGCTCTCCTTTGGGCTCGTGAAGCCATAATCGCCGACCCGCACACGAAAGACCCGCACACGAAAGCGCGCCGCCGATGATGAGTCTGAGGAGGTCCCTGGCGTGTCTACTATAGTACTCCCTCCAGTCCGGATTATAAGGCTCAGATCGTTCTGCATGTTGTGGGCCTTAATAACTCTCTACGACTCAGATCCTTCTGCATGTTGTGGGCCTTAATAACTCAATCAGATTCTGTACTCAATGCAATTAGAAACGTCCGCCTGAATAACTCCTTCAATCGCTGTTGATGGTGCTGACGTGGAGCACTAAGTTGGAAACCCCAAGAGCAAGGTGTGATGAGAACAACAGCAAGTCTTTCCTCAGTAGAGACCGAGGTTATCGAACTAGAAGGAGGAAGGAAACGTCACACAGGTGTTACAAGCAACACGGAGACCTGCACAACACAAACTCAACACTTTGCCCCCAACGAATCAGTGAGGTTGTCAAGCTCACCGGTTTGCTGTAACAAAGGATTAAACGTATGTGATGGTGCTGACGTGGAGCACTTCGTTGAAAACCCCAAGAGCAAGGTGTGATGAGCACAACAACAAGTCTTCCCTCAGTAGAGACCGAGGTTATCAAACCAGAAGGAGGAAGGAAAAATCACACAGATGTTGCAAGCAACGCGAAGACCTGCACAACACAAACTCAAGACTTTGCCCTAATAAATCAGTGAGGTTGTCAAGCTCACCGGTTTGCTGTAACAAAGGATTAAACGTATGGTGTGGAAGGTAATAGTTTGCAGGAAGTAAACAAGTAACAGTGGAAGATGTATCATTGGTAAAGATTGGACCGGGGTTCATAGTTCACTAGAGGTGCTCTCCCTAGATAAACAACATGGCATGAAGGGTAAACAAATTATAGCAGGGCAATTAACAGGAACTGAGCAAGGCATAACAATGCAATTACTAGTCAGAAAGATCCTATGAGGTTGATTGGGCAATACTACAAGATACATAGACCGCCATCCAATTGCATCTATGACTAGAAGTCCACCTTCAGGTTATCATCTGAACCCCCTCCAGTATTAAGTTGCAAGCAACACAACTGCTTTAAGCAAAGTGTGTAAGGTAAACAGGCCACAAGTTCCATGAACAAGAGACCGTTGTTTTCTCCCTAGTAGCAACAGCACATCTACAACCGAAGGGATTTCTGTCACTTCCCTTGGAAACTAGAGGCATGAACCACTATCGAGCATAAATACCCCCTCTTGGAGTCAGTAGCAACTACTTGGCCAAGATAGCTACTAACAACGGAGAGCATGCAAGATCACAAACAAGACAGACATGATAGAATCATAAAGACAAAACCATTAATCAAACCAACATAATAATCTCAATATCCATCGGATCCCCGCAAACACAACATGCATGATTACAAATAGATTAGATCTTGATCATGAACAGAGCTCACAAGATCTATACATGAAAGCACAAGGAGGAAGATACAACCATCTAGCTACTACATGGACCCATAGTCCAAGGTGGAACTACTCACGCATCATACCGGAGAGAAGGCCTCCGGGATGATCTCCCCTCCGGCAGGGTGCCGGGGAGAACTTTAGATCCCCTCGATCTAGGGACGATGGTGGCGGCAGCTATAGACGGTTTCGTGGATATTTGATCAGGTACTCAGGGTTTCTGCATCGGGGGCTTCTTATAGGCGAAGGGGGAGACCGAGGCGGCCGCCAGGGCGACCAAACCCTAGCCAGACACGGGGTGGGGCCCACCCGCGCCTGGGGTGGGTCTGGCCCCTCTGGCCGGTCTCCCGGGCTCTCCTCTGGACTTCTTGTTCCCCACGGAAAGTAATTGACTTTGTCCTTTGTCCCGTCCAATTCCGAGAATACTTCTTTACGAACTTTTCTGAAACCAAAAACATCAGAAAACAGGCATCTGGCACTGTTGCAACTTGTTAGTAGGTTAGTACCAAAAAACATGTAAAAAGCACCTCAAAGTGTGGACAAGTAAAGCAAAGTAGATACTAAACAAGCATGGAGCATAAAAAATTATAGATACGTTTCCGACGTATCAACATCCCCAAGCTTAACTCCTGCTCGTCCTCGAGTAGATAAGTGATAAAAAGAATAATTTTTGAGGTGACATGCACCCTCGCAAAGATCCAACCATTTGCAAGCATTGGAAGTTGGGATCAAAGAACTCTAAACATGTGCATTAAAGATGGAGTTCTAACAGTAGAACATAGTAACTATGCATGCAACATGACAGACTACAAACAAAGATCATGAATAACATGCATTGAAAAACGTTTGTTTGTTTCACATGCAGAAAACATAGCATAGTGACAATTAGCTTTTCCCTCGTAGAATAGCAAATAGATGCATAGGACACCTGCAAAGTTCACAAGGGTGACTAGAAACAAGTAGCACAAAGAGCAAGTAGTAACACAATATGCATCAATTAATAAGCTTTGGAACACTTCACACAAAATGACAAATATGCTCTCTTAATGGTGCCTAAAGGTAGAAGGTGGAGACTCAATAGTGGTGGAAGAAAGGCCTTTTTAAAGGAAGCAGGGATTACAAGTTTCAAAAAGAGCTTCCAAAAATTATGATACTTGTTAGCTTTCAGCCCTCATTGTCCCTATCATAAGTATCTTGAAGTGGTTAAGGTTAAAGTGGCAAAGCTGGAGTATATGCTTGACGAAGTATAAGTTGGAAATCTCATGCCCCATGAATACGAGGGCCACACCTCATGCATACCCAACTTTGGGTCCAGGTAAGTTCTTGTCATTGTAAGTATTTGCATATCATTGAGAACCGCCAACGGGGTACCCCTTGCACATGGTACAGGAGCTTTCCCGTAACCAAAATGACAAGGCAAGCAGACAATGAGCATCTCAGCAATCTTTTTATTTACCATATGCATAGCTTTTTATTGAGGATGCTTCATAGATAGCTCATTATGGTGATGCTGCAAGTTTCCACCATGATTATGCATGGCTTATGCAATTGTACATCAGTTTGGGACTTTCGGTTAGCACTTTCGGTTGCGTTGGCTAGAGCACGCAATTTAATACTCAACATATTTTTCTTTCCTTGCATCTATAATTCACATAATTTGTCCGTAGGACCACTTGAGGATTTTGATCTTGGGCCCACAACAAGTCATCTTCGTCACTTGTAGCAAAAGCGAGATAGAGGAAGAGAAGAAGATCTGACCATTGATCAAACCCGATCGGGAGATGGGAATTCAATACTCAACATGTTTTTCTTTCCTTGCATCTATAATTCACATAATTTGTCCGTAGGACCACTTGAGAATTTTGATCTTGGGCCCACAACAAGTCATCTTCGTCACTTGTAGCAAAAGCGAGATAGAGGAAGAGAAGAAGATCTGACCATTGATCAAACCCTATCGGGAGATGGGAATTCAATACTCAACATGTTTTTCTTTCCTTGCATCTATAATTCACATAATTTGTTCGTAGGACCACTTGAGGATTTTGATCTTGGGCCCACAACAAGTCATCTTCGTCACTTGTAGCAAAAGCGAGATAGAGGAAGAGAAGAAGATCTGACCATTGATAAAACCCGATCGGGAGATGGGAATTCAATACTCAACATGTTTTTCTTTCCTTGCATCTATAATTCACATAATTTGGTCATAGGACCATTTGAGGATTTTGATCTTGGGCCCACAACAAGTCATCTTCGTCACTTGTAGCAAAAGCGAGATAGAGGAAGAGAAGAAGATCTGACCATTGATCAAACCCGATCGGGAGATGGGAAGTTTCGAAAATGCATAACACTGCCCTTTTGATTGGCAAACCTACGTTGCCAATAGTGTCTTAGTTGGAAAGCCATTTTCACGGTCTTGTAGTCATGTTGCCAATAACGTCTCATTGGGGAACATTTTTCAGAGTCTAGACATTGGCTTTTTCACGGTCTATATGTTGCCAATAGTAGACCTCACAAGAGGAAGGGAGCAGGTGCAAATTAGCCGAGCAGAGACCAGCCGATCGAGGTACTCGTCGATCCCGTACACTATCCTATTATTCTTTTTTAGATATGCATATTATTGTTTTCTTGGAGGAGAGGTTTTCCTGAAAATGCAAGTCTACCGTGCATGCTAGATAGCGTGCATGTCACAACCGTTCATCTGTTTGAGATTTGAATTTAGACACTCTCTCTCCTTCTTTTTCTCTTCCATGCTCTGACACATGCATGCAATACTCTTTACTCATCCTGCCCACTTTCCAGTACTCTCTTTTGCTTTATATTATAGTCTTAGATTTTAAAAGTCAATATATTTTAAAGTAAATATCAGATTAATAATCCGTTTAAACATGAGTATTTATTTTGAAAATAACTTTTAAGCCAATTCAAAAAAGTTTTATTTTGACAAATTTAGATCCTAAATTTCCAAACACAAAGAAACATAATTAAAATATTATGTCTTGAAAATATTCATGTTTTTAATATATATTATTTTTTAATATCTACAGAAATTACCAATTACTTTTATTATTATGATTAGCAAAGTTTGAAAAACGGTTGTAAACAAGAAAAATCACTAGGTTTCATATTGTTTTTCAAAATTTCATCAAGTTTTAGAACTTGATTTTTAAAATATATTCAATATTAGTCTTGTTCTGAAGCTTTCTTTACTAGGAATCTAAATGCGAACCGGTTCATATATTGGATTTTATGTTCAAAAAGTATTAAGATTTAAAGTTCAAAACTAAATAATGTATACGTGAAGTAAGTGGTACACTGTGATCATGCATATAACAATACTCTGACATAAAAAAGAACAGAGAGTGTCTGGGGCCATGCATGCTATTTAGCGTGCATGCTAGAATTGCTGCTCTCGAGGTTTGCCCACCTCTCTAAATCGAACTCAATCAGCAACAAATAACAAAGGCGATACGGCAATAAAGATCCGTATATTACGCTCCAACAGGAATATATATACAAGACCGACGCCAAGCGACCCCTAGCTCCATCGTCAAAACGCCTTCAAAAAACACGATGAGTTCCGCCGCCTTCCGTCTCCTCCTCCAACGCTGCAAGCCCGCCGCCTTCCGTCTCCCGGCCTCGCAGCAGCAGCGGTACCACGCCGCCGCGCGGAGGGGACCGGAAGCGCTGTGCTCTCACGTCTTGTTCAAGCAGACCGCGCCGTCGCTCCATCGGCACAACTTCAGTTCCTCTACACAGACACCGGAGACGACCCACGGCGGGGACAGCAGGGACGGCCGGTGGTGAAAGGTCGCCGCGGCGGCCACGGCGATGGCGGGGGCGGGGGCTCTGGTCTACAGCAGCCGGGAGACCGTGATATACCGCAAGACCGTTGAGTTTCTCCAGATCCTTCTTCTTATTGGAAAATGATACCGTATCCCGGGGATAAAAAGAATCGATCCCCCGGGTCGTCGCTGCTAGCACGTACCTCCGGACGCACGACGCCCGCTGAAATAACTGTCTTATCTTCTACCTACAGATCACGCCGCGCGTCCACGCCCAGGATCCCTACCGCTCATGCATTGTCCGCCCTGCAGCTCGCACCGCCACGCTCTCTCATCGGCGGTTGGCCATTGACGACGACGACTATCTCCCCATGGAAGTCTCCTGCTCCACTATCTCCCATGCCACAAGCCCCTTTCTGCATCTTCTCATGGTGTCCGCCCCCAACTCCTCTGGGACAAGAGCACCAAGCCCTTCCGCACGTGCTCCGGCGCTAAAACTCCTCCGCCACGGTCGACGGCGACGACCATCACCTCATAGCACCTGCCTGCTCCGCGGCCGAGTTCACCGGTGCGGACACGGCGTCTTTTGCTACCTGTGATGAGTGTCATTGCTACTTGCGGCAAGCGACATTGCTACCTACGGCGAGTGACGTTGCTAACTGCGGCCAAGGCCTCTGGCAAAATTAGATTTGTTATATTAGCAGATATTTTTTGCTACAACTTTTTTTTGTTTTTGCTACAATAGCATATAGCTTTTGCTACATGATTTTTTGGGTTCCGGTGAAAGTCTCCGGCGATGTCCCTGATACATGTGCTAATTTCTTTTGCTAAATTTGTTTAATGGTTTTGCTACAATATTGTAAATTTTTTGCTACAATTTCTCCGGCAAGATATTTCGGCGAGTCTCCGGCGACATCGGTTTTGCTACATTAGAACGAAACTTCTGCTACAAAGTCCCCGGCGAGATCTCCGGTGAGGACGGTCTTTTTTGTTCTATTTTCTGGGCGAACCGTTTTTTGCTACAATGGAGTAAAAGCGGGACAAATGTAGCAAAAACGGGACAAATATAGCAAAAACGGTAAAGGACGGAATGTGAAAATCTGGATCATCGATCTGCGCTGATCTAACGGCTGGGGACCCGGGGATGAAAAGTTTTCATCACCCGGGGGACGCCTAGCATTGCCCCTTCTTATTTTGTTTTGGATGACGGTGCCATGGACGAAAGTAGGGAAAGTAATTCTATTCCTTATAGAGAGTCTTACCGCGAAATAGTGTGCTATCAACCCGACTAGCATGCACCCTCGTCCGCCATACCTTTTTCTTGTACTCGATCGTCGTATATATATAGTTGGAAGCACATCATGAGATTTCTTTTGTAAGCACATTGCTGCTCTGACGAGCCATTATATTGTCCATATGTACATTGGGAAACCTTTTCACGGTGTCTTAGTTGGAAAACCTTTTTCACGGTCTAGTCATATTGCCAATAACGATTCATTGGGGAACATTTTTTACAGTCTAGACATTGGCTTTTTCATGGTCTAGATGTTGCCAATAGTAGACCTCACAAGAGGAAGGGGGCATTCACTACGGGAACAAGCTACGATATTGACGGTTATAACCGTCAGCGTAGCCCGAAAAACCGTCAGCACATGACAACACTGACGATGACCGTCGGCACAGAGCCGTCAACATCTCTCGCATCAGCACATCTACATGTCCGTCGGCGTAGCATCGATCGTCAGTGTAGCCGCTTGTGCCGACAGTATATGCCGCCCGTCGGCGTCACATGGTCGTCGGCGCACGAAGTTAACGGACCTTAGATGATGGTGTAGATGGCCACGTGGAGCACAACCAGGGCGTTAGGAGTGCCCATGTGTAGTTATAGTGCCGACGGTATTACCGTCGGCGTTAAAACTTTAGTGCCCACGTGTAGTTATAGTGTTGACGGCATTACCATCGGTGTTTGCCAGTTCTCCCGTTATACTACCGACGGTATTACCGTCGGCGTTGCTGCTGTTGTGTCTAGGTGCAGTTACCGGCACCATGGTGGCCATTACAGGGCCGACCGTATAACCGTCAGCGTTGATGTCCAGGCCGTGCTGGCAGTTATAGGGCCGACGGGTATAAGCGTCGGCGTTGATGTCCAGGCTGTGCTAGCCGTTATAGGGTTGACGGTATAACTGTCGGCGTTGATGTGCCGGTATTTTCTTTGCAGCTTTTTTATACAAAAAAATGCCCACATGCAAGCACATGAATATATATATATGAATTGACTGTAAACCATGCAAAAGAATTCAAGACTATCAAATCTTCGTAGATACATAGTCATACACACACTCATCGTTCCAAGTTCATTGCACATAGTCATCACTACAAGTTCATTACACATAGTCATCACTACAATGTCATTCTTTGCACATTGTCTAGGAGAGCATGATCACTACATGTTCAGTACACATAGTCATGGGATACATAGCAACCGGTCTTCAACGGACTTCGAGCACTGGATCATAAACTTCGAGATCACTACAAAACGAAAGAACACGCCATTTATAATGGCAAATTGTCTAAGTCAAAGTTCATGCATGACAAGTTGAGAAAAAGTTAAAAGTTTTTGTATAGCAAATTGTCTAAGTCAACATACATGGTAAATTGTGTAAGTGTTGCTTGCAACTAACCGGCATCGGCGAGCGTCGGCGCGAGTAACAGTCCTCGTCAGGAGACGATCCAGCAGAATGACCAGGACTAGGACCACCAAAGTGAAGTGGAGTTGTCCTAGGCGACTCGCCGGGCGAGGCAGTAGCACGACCAAAGGGTGTCTCTGAATGAGCTGATCCCCGACATATGTTTGAGCGCAATAGTATTTAGTAACTTAGTAGTTCTTTTGTGACAAGTAACTAATAACCTTGTAGTTATGTGAAGTACTAACTGGAGTCCCCGTGGCTAGACGTGCAAGGAATTCGGCCTCTGACGGCAACACTGGCATCGGTGGTTTTGGTGGAGGTTCGACAAAAGGGGGCATTGGAGTACCATTCGTCTGAGCCATATACCACGCCTGCAAGTGAGATTATATGTCACGCGTGGACAAGGAAAATACACCATAAGGACCACTTGCAAGTAGCTAAATGGGCAAAAAATAACCTTATGTGCCGCTTGAATGTGATCCTCGCGGGCATCAATTGCAGCATACCATTCCTTCATCTTTTGGTGAAACTCCTAGCAAACCTCCCTGTAGGCATCCTCATAGCGGGGCTACAATTTGACATAATGAATCTCATGACCATACACATGCATGATCAAAAGTCTAAATTCGGATAAAAATAAGAAAAAACTTACTTTGTGACGCGGTGCACGAGGTGGGATAGAAGCAGTGATGCCCGTGGTAGCTTCGACCCGTGTGAGAGTGGTCGTAGAGGGCACCACAGCATTAAAAATCTTGAAGCGGCCATGTGGCTTGCCCCTCCCGGCGAGGAGCAATGATGTCTCATCGATCGGCTGCCGAAGGGGCTGAGTATCCGGCCCATACAACTCTTCGAACCTGCTCGAGTATACCGCATTAAGAATCTTGATGCCAATGAATAAGCATAGTAGCAATCCATAAGCATGGTAGACATTAGTACATATGGTGGAAATAAATAACCTGTTCGAGTACTCGCTCACGGTCTCAGTGGTGGAGCCGTAGTAAGGATCCTCGTTGGGTTTGGGATCCTTCTTCTTACGAGCCTGCTGCCACACTTCAACGTCAAGAATGTCAACACCGTCATTAGCGGCCACCTATAGTGCATAAAACAAATGTTATGCATTATAAAAGGAACATGTCGTGTAATAGAAGGAGGTTGTTTCATATATATACCTTGTGGTCCTTGAAGCGGTTGAAGTCCCTGTTTTCTTGAACATGTGTTCCCTCATGGCCGCGATTTTTCTTATTCTGCTTGCTCTTGGCGAAGAATTTCGGATCATTCGTCCACATGTCCACCAACCTCTCCCAACCATCCTTCTTTCCATAACACCACTTTGGAACAGTCTAAGAAATGAAAACATCTCAAATCAAGAACAGATAATGCAATTTAGGATGGACATAGAATAAAAAGACAATTTACTCACCGCCAAGAGATCTTCCACCTTGACCTTGTCTCCGAGCTTCTCGGCAACAATGTGGCTCTTCAGTTTCCTCTTGCCTTGTTCGGCGTAGTAGTGCGAGATTGCAATATTTTTAGCATCATAAATCATCTGGCGCACCTGCTTCCTTGCCATAATATCGAAGACCTCGTTCGCCTTCTCCTCATGCTCAGGATCCACTCTATAATATGCCTACAATCATGCATCAAACATGTATGGTGAGAATCATAAGTTAGCACGGAAAGATTAGTGTACAACTCACTTGAAGGCATAAAACGGATGTCAACAAAGAATGACTTACCCAAAACTTGTTGTGCACAACTTGTGCATGATTGGGCACAAAAGTCACACCATCATCATCGGTCATGGTGCCCGCCGATTTAGCGGCCTCATAGTCCTCCCATTTGAGGGCTAACTTCTTTTCCTCAGGGCCTGACTTGTAGAGACCTGGCCAATACTTCTTCAGCAAACCCGTAAGAATGCCAGCTGGAAGACGGCATCTCTGGGTCGACTGATCAACAAACTTAAAATTCCTGCACATGAATCAAAATATTAGTATGCGCTAAAATAGTACTAGCAACCTCCATATATGATCAACAGATAGACACTTACTCTTTGGTAGGCACAAGGAGGAATTTCCCCGCTTCAGTTTTTGGTGGATTCGGGACCTTATTTGGGCCTCGAACCCACAACCTAGCCGTCCTCTCTGACTCATTCTCCTGCTGCTCAAAAGAGGGTATCTCATCCTCGTCCTCCTCCTGCTACTACAAATTAAAATGCAAATTAATGTAACTGAATGAAACAAAGTGGGTGGAATATAGGATAAAAGAGCATACCTCCTCCTCATCCTCGTCCTGCTGATGGAGCTCCTCGTCCTGCTCCTCGTCCTGCGAAGCTGCGGTGCCACTTGCGGAGGGTACCTAAGGATAGTAGTAATTAGAGAAGGGTACCTAAGGATAGTAGTAGTGATAACAGTTAGTGGGCATGGTAGCAATAAGTAACTCACTAAAGGAGGGAACCGAAGTTCGCCGACATCGTCCAACCCTATGTGAAGGTGCAACCTCCGCCAGTAATCTAGTCCTCCTGGGCCGGTCCTCAACTGTGGGCCCCCGGTGTTGTCCTCCTCCTCGTCCTTGTCCTCCTCCTCCTGCTCCTCCTCCTCCTGCTGCTCCTCGTCCTCCTCCTGCTCCTCCTCGTCCTCCTCGCGGTCCTCCTGCTGCTCCTCGTCCTCCTCCTGCTCCTCCTCGTCCTCCTCCTGCTCCTCGTCCTCCTCCTGCTCCTCCTGCTCCTCCTCCTGCTCCTCGTCCTGCTGCTGCTTCTCGTCCTCCTCCTGCTCCTCCTCCTCCTCGCCCTCCTGCTCCTCCTTCTCCTTCTCCTTCATCATCAACGAAGCGACTAGGAACTCTTCTACTCCGAACCATCCTACTAAGCATGTTTTTTGTTGAGTTATTGCTCATGGTTCAATCACCTGCATTCAGAACAAGTAAACAATTAGTAATGAGCAATTAATAAGCATGATAGCAATAAAATTAATAGGCATGATAGCAATAATCATGGTGGCAATAAAATAGATAATCATGGTGGCAATAGAATACATAAAGACCCTCACCGCGAATCATCACTCCTCGTACTCGCTATCACTATCACGTGAGAAGTAAGGTAGGCCCTCAAACTGTGGAGGCTCATCTTCATCATCATCATCGAGATGTAGCTTGTCAAGCATATCTATGTCCTTTATATTCATAATTGGCTCACCATGAATTTGTATTTCATCCTCAAGGTCCTCAAGACCACCCATAAGTACATCAAAGTCTGTGCCATCCTCTTCCTCTTGGTAGAAATCTCCCTCGTATGTGATGGGGTTTATGTTGTTGTAATCTTCCTCGTTTGGCATGGGTAGCTTACCATGTGGTGATACCTTGAACACAACTTCCCAGCCCTGTAGTTCCTCTTTCTGGCATGGATAAGACAGATAATAAACTTGCGTTGCCTAGTGAGCCACAACAAATACATCGGACCCACGATAGGTGGTTGACGCGGTTTAAACTCGTCAATGCCCATTGTTATGAGCTTGGGTTTTGGAGAAGATGGGGATGCTGGAGATCATGGAACGGTTAGCAAACACGCAACACGGGGACACGAGGTTTACCCAAGTTCTGGCCCCCATAGGGAAAACCCTACTCCTGCTTGTCTGCTCTTGATTATGACGGAACCGAAAGTTCCATGACATCCGCGTCTGCCGAACGGATCTACTGAAGCATCAAGCTCCGCAGAGTTCTCCATCATCGTCATCCTCTTCGGATTCGGATGAGCATACGCGCTTGGCGCGTGCCTTGTCGATCTTGCGCTGGGTGAGCTTGCTTCGAGCGTCGTAGTCGCGGCTGCGGTGTCGTGAGATTTTATGCCGTCGAGGCAGGTCGTGCTCTTCATCGTCGGATGAGGGTGTAGGACTGCGGTTGAACCTGACCGCAGTCTTCTTCTTCAGCTCCTCCAGGACTTCTCCGTGGAGCGCAGCTCCCACGAGTCCAAGTCCGGCCAGTGCGGAGTTGTGCATGGCCCTCTTCGGGTCCCCCACCGGAGGTGGATGGGACGCGAGGTATGTGGTGGCTGCCATGATCGCAGCTTGCGGCGTCTTCGGCATGACATTGCCATTGGCATCCATCTCCATGAAGGATGTATTGAGGGTTCGGGTCACCTCACGACGTGCGGCGGGGTCCATGTTCTCGACGCGAGAACAGTGCTTGCTGCCATGGTTACCGTGCGAGCTGGATCCGCCCATGGCGGAGAGCGCAGCTCGCCGTGCACTGGACTCCGAGGCCGCTTGCTTGCGCTTGTCAAGCACTTCTTGCATCTTAACCTGCTTTTTGTGCTCTTCGACGAGGAGCAGGTCGTACGCCATCAGTAGGTCCCGTGAGGCACCCACAGGCAGGATCTTGTTGCCTGCCACGGCTTCGTGTGCTTGGGTCCATCCTTCCTCGCTGAGGTGGATGACCCGATTGGGATCGGTGTCCTCCTCGTTGGGCGGGGGGACTGGTTCCTCCTGTTTTCGCCGTTTCTACCCTGCGGGTTGGGTGGCGGGTTGGGGTGTTCCTGATCCACGTCGCTCTGGATGACTGCGACGCATTTGTACCGCTCGTAGATCACATCGCTGCTGCCGCAACTTTCGGATCCGGAACCGTAGGTCCCTTCCTTCGATGGTGGATCGCACAGATCTGAGTTGCAGCTGCTGCTGTCATAGGACTCATCTGTCGATGGTGATGTGTGTAGCACGGGATGCGGAGCCCATGAAGCGGGCCTGATCGATGGCAGGGGCACCCGCTCTGGGAGGCAGAGAGTGCCGGTCTGCCCCACCTGGAAGCAGAAGCTCCCGAACAGGATCTCGAGCTCGTCGCCAATGGGCTCGAAGTCCTTCAGAGTGGCTGGCGAGTGGGCGGTGAAGTCGAAAGCACCAAAGAGGAGATGGCTCTCCGTCACCGAGGAGTTGTAGATCGCTTTGGTTGGGACCATCACGATCGCACAATCAACACCCCTAGTTCCCATAGACAGCGCCAATTGACGAGGTTTAATCTCGTCAATGCCCATTGTTATGAGCTTGGGTTTTGGAGAAGATGGGGATGCTGAAGATCGCGGAACGGTTAGCAAACAAGCAACACGAGGACACGAGGTTTACCCAGGTTCAGTTCCCCGGAGGGAAAACCCTACTCCTGCTTGTCTGCTCTTGATTACGGCGAAACCAAAAGTTACAGGGGTGCGCAGATGCTACGAGCGCTACCAATGCGCCGCAGTCATCCAGAGCCTTTATATAGAGGTAGGCAGGTCCCGGGCATAGACCGAGTCGGTTACAGGTTTAGGGTTTGCTCCTTTGAATATTCTATCTAATCTAGTCTTGCTCTCCAAGGATCCGAAGACGTCATGGGCTTGGGCCACTCGAAAATCTTCATGGGCCGCGTATAATATCGTGGGCCTTCCTTGGGCTGGACCAGGTATGCTGAAGTCATGTACCTGTAGGGTATAACCATGTCAGTGGTTGAAGGCTAACTTCCACTAAAACGATGGGAGACGCCTAGGTAACGTGACTGACTTGGTGATCTAGATACAAATTAAACCTAAACACATTACAAGAGAGGCGAATGATTCTTACCCTCGAAGCGAGATTGAATCAGCGAAGATACTCGAGTAGAGGTGTGCGACGGCGAAAGGACGGCAACCTCCGGGATAGCGACCGGATTAAATCTAGTGATATGGTCATGATGGGGCCTATTATACAAAATAAACAAAGTGGGCATGAGTCATTTATCTCTACACATCCATAAATAAATGTAGCAATTTACCTATAATTCTATTGCTAACAATTGATATATGTAGTTACAGAGTTAAACTTAATAGTGCACAATACATGTAACTAAAGCCCTAAAACTAAATTACACCATTTGTAACTAAACTTAATAGTGCAGAAATCTGCATATACTGGAGATTGCACTACACAGATCAATAATCCCGTGTAACTTTTTAAGGAATTGGATGGTCTAATTTGGATTTGAACCGTGCAGAAATCGATCGAAGGCAAGTGTGTTGGAGCTACCTGTAGCTGCAAGGAGAGGCCCTGGGGTCGAGCTCCTACAAGCGGAGGCACCGCTCCGGTGGCCACCTGTAGCTGAAGGAGCGCCGTCCTCGGGTCGAGCTCCTGCAAGGCGAGGCGCTGCTCCTGGACGTGCTCCTCGCCGGAGCTGAGGCGAGGAACCAAGAGGGAGAGCTCCTGGCCAGGATCCACAGCAGGAGACTCAGCCAAACCCTAGGTGCGGCCGCGGTGGCTCGGGGTGAGGGCGGTGGCACGAGGAGACGGTGGCAGCGCGGGTGAGGTTGCCGACAGCTGCGGCTCGGGGTGAGCTTGGCGACAGCGGTGGCTTGGGGTGAGTACGGCAGCAAGGTCAAAGTGGACGGGCGCTGGTTCAGTGAGGGACTGCGCACGAGACAAGCGAGGTCAGTCGATGAGAGAGGCAGCGGTGTGGGGGGCTGGTGGTCAGGGTTTTTTTAGGGAGCTCTTTTTTTATTCACTATTACTTTTTCATTATTTTTTATTTTCACTTATGCTAATATTATGATTCCAATTTAAAAAAATCTCCTATCTTTTCATTTTCTTTTATAATCCTTTTTCTATATCCTATGGTCTATTGTGTAGACTACTCAGTTTCATGTGCTTTGCACATTAAAAATCGGTCATCACAACTAATACTCCTCATATGTGAACACGCTCTTATCACCCGAGAGATAGGAAACACAAGGGACATTTCATAACACTTTTACATGGAATACCTAGGTTGGGCCCAAGATTCCACCGGTAGCCCTCGTTTTGACCCGCGGCGGGGGTTTCCTCCTACACGTCGAGCACTGCTCCAAGTGTTATCGCATGCATGTGAACACGCTCGCACCCGGGAGATAGGAAATGCATCTATGGATGTTCCACCACACTTATAGATGTATGATATGGCCACACGCAAGTTTTCGTGGGATTTCGGCGCTCCTGCGATCATTTTCCAGCGAAACCCTAGTCTGTGGGCCCCGAAGATCTACCCCCTAGCTATCTTCATACGAGCATTGAACAATGTACTTTTTTGTTAGTTTAGGTTTGTTTTGTCCATATCTACAAGGAAAACCAAGGTTGGGCCAAGATTCCATCGGTAGCCTCGTTTTGACCCGCGGCGAGGGTTTCTTCCTACATGTGTAGCATTTCTGCAAGTGTTATCGCGTGCATGTGAACACGCTCGCACCCGGGAGAGAGGAAATGCATATATGGATGTTCCACCACACTTGTACATGTATGATATGGCCACACGCAAGTTTTCGTGGGATTCCGGTGCTCCCGTGGTCTTTTTCCAGCGAAACCCTAGTCTCTGGACCCCAAAGATCTACCCCTATCTATCTCCATACGAGCGTTGACTAATGTACTTTTTTGTTGGTTTAGGTGTGTTTAGGCCATATCTACATGGAAACAAAGGTTGGGCCAAGATACCATCGGTAGCCCTCATTTTGACCCGCGACGAGGATTTCTTCCTACACGTCGAGCATTTCTGCAAGTGTTATCGCGTGCATGTGAACACGCTCGCACCCGAGAGAGAGGAATTGCATCTATGGATGTTCCACCACACTTGTACATGTATGATGTGGTCACACGCAAGCTTTCGTGGGATTCCGGTGCTCCTGTGGTCATTTTCCAGCGAAACCCTAGTCTCTGGACCCCGAAGATCTACCCCCCTAGATATCTCCGTACAAGCGTTGACCAATGTACTTTTTTGTTGGTTTAAGTGTGTTTAGGCAATATCTACATGGAAAACAAAGGTTGGGCCAAGATTCCATTGGTAGCCCTCGTTTTGACCCGCGGCGAGGGTTTCTTCCTACACGTCGAGCATTTCTGCAAGTGTTATCGCATGCACGTGAACACGCTCGCACCCGGGAGATAGGAAATGCATTTATGGATGTTACACCACATTTGTACATGTATGCTATGGCCACACGCAAGTTTTTGTGGGATTCCGGCGCTCATGCGGTCATTTTCGAGCGAAACCCTAGTCTGTGGGCCCCGGAGATCTACCCCTAGCTATCTTCGTACGAGCGTTGACCAATGTACTTTTTTGTTGGTTTAGGTGTGTTTATGCCATATCTATATGGAAAACCAAGGTTGGGCCTAGATTCCATCGGTAGCCCTTGTTTTGACCCGCAGCGAGGGTTTCTTCCTACACGTCGAGCATTTCTGCAAGTGTTATCGCATGCATGTGAACACGCTCGCACCCGGGAGATAGGAAATGCATCTATGGATGTTCCACCACACTTGTACATGTATGCTATGGCCACACGCAAGTTTTTGCGGTGCTCCTGCGGTCATTTTCCAGCGAAACCCTAGTTTGTGGGCCCCGAAGATCTACCCTCCTAGCTATCTTCGTACGAGCGTTGACCAATGTACCTTTTTGTTGGTTTAGGTGTGTTTAGGCCATATCTACATGGAATACCTAAGTTGGGCCCAAGATTCCACCGGTAGCCCTCGTTTTGACCCGCGGCGAGGGTTTCTTCCTACACGTCGAGCATTTCTGGTAGTGTTATCGCGTGCACGTGAACACGTTATTACCCGGGAGATAGTAAATGCATCTATTAATGTTCCACCACACTTGTACATGTATGCTATAGCCACACACAAGTTTTTGTGGGATTCCGGCGCTCCTGCGGTCATTTTCCAGCGAAACCCTAGTCTGTAGGACCCGAAGATCTACCCTCCTAGCTATCTTCGTACGAGCATTGACCAATGTACTTTTTTGTTGGTTTAGGTTTGTTTTGGCCATATCTACATGGAAAACAAAGGTTGGGCCAAGATTCCATTGGTAGCCCTCGTTTTGACCCGCGGCGAGGGTTTCTTCCTACACGTCGAGCATTTCTGCTAGTGTTATCGTGTGCACGTGAACACGTTCTTACCCGGGAGATAGTAAATGCATCTATGGATGTTACACCACACTTGTACATGTATGTTATGGCCACACGCAAGTTTTTGTGGGATTCCGGCGCTCCTGCGGTCATTTTCCAGCGAAACCCTAGTCTGTGGGCCTCGAAGATCTACCCTCCTATATACCTTCGTACGAGCGTTGACCAATGTACCTTTTTGTTGGTTTAGGTGTGTTTTTTACATATCTACATGGAATACCTAAGGTTGGGCCCAATATTCCACCGGTAGCCTTCGTTTTGACCCGCGGCGAGGGTTTCTTCCTACACGTCGAGCATTTCTGCAAGTGTTATCGCGTGCATGTGAACACGTTCTTACCCGAGAGATAGGAAATGCATCTATGAATCTCTTGACCTAAAAGAAGTGTCCTTTCTCGATACATAACATTGTATAAGTTAACCCAAGTCGCTTCTTCATCTCCGGGAATCCGGTAAGGTACTTTTGGAACACCAATGGGCATATTAGATTAGTATTATTAAATTTAAGTAAAAAACTACACTTTAATATGGAAACGTAAGAATAGAAGAGAAAGAATGAATTGTTCCACCACACTTGTACATGTATGCTATGGACACACACAAGTTTTCGTGGGATTCCAGCGCTCCTGCGGTCATTTTCTAGCGAAACTCGAGTCTGTGGGCCCCGAGATCTATCCTGCTAGCTACCTTCGTATGAGCGTTGAACAGTATACCTTTTTGTTGGTTTAAGTGTGTTTTGTCCATATCTATATGGAATACCTAGGTTGGGCCCAAAATTCCACCGGTAGCCCTCGTTTTGACCCGCGGCGAGCATTTCTGCTAGTTTTATCGCGTGCACATGAACACGCTCTTACCCGGGAGATAGTAAATGCATATATGGATGTTCCACCACACTTGTACATGTATGTTGTGGCCACACACAAGTTTTCGTGGGATTCCGGCGCTCCTGCGGTCATTTTCCAGCGAAACCCTAGTTTGTGGGCCCTAAAGATCTACCCCCCTAGCTATCTCCGTACGAGCGTTGACCAATGTACTTTTTTGTTGTTTTAGATGTGTTTAGGCCATATCTACATAGAAAACCAAGGTTGGGCCAAGATTCCATCGGTAGCACTCATTTTGACCTGCGGCGAGGGTTTCTTCCTACACGTTGAGCATTTCTGCAAGTGTTACCGCGTGCACGTGAAAACGCTCTCACCCGGGAGATATGAAATGCATCTATGGATGTGTCACCACACTACATGTATGCTATGGCCACACGCAAGTTTTCGTGGGATTCCGATGCTCCTGCGGTCATTTTCGGGCGAAACCCTAGTCTGTGGCCCCCCGAGATCTACCCCCTAGCTATCTTCGTGCGAGCGTTGACCAATGTACCTTTTTGTTGGTTTAGGTGTGTTTAGGCCATATCTACATGGAAAACCAAGGTTGGGCCAAGATTCCATCGGTAGCCCTCGTTTTGACCCGCCGCGAGGGTTTCTTCCTACATGTCGAGCATTTCTACAAATGTTATCGCGTGCACATGAACACGCTCTCACCCGGGAGATAGGAAATGCATCTATTGATGTTCCACCACACTTGTACATGTATGCTATGGCACACGCAAGTTTTCGTGGGATTTCGGTGCTCCTGCGGTCATTTTCCAGCGAAACCCTAGTGTGTGGGTCCCGAAGATCTACCCCCTAGCTATGTCCGTTCGAGCGTTGACCAATGTACTTTTTTGTTGGTGTAGGTGTGTTTAGGCCATATCTACATGGAAAACCAAGGTTGGGCCAAGATTCCATCGGTAGCCCTCGTTTTGACCCGCGGCTAGGGTTTCTTCCAACACGTCGAGCATTTCTGCAAGTGTTATCGCGTGCATGTGAACATGCTCGCACCCGGGAGATAGGAAATGCATCTATGGATGTTACACCACACTTGTACATCTGTTCTATGGCCACATGCAAGTTTTTGTGGGATTCCAGTGCTCCTGCGGTCATTTTCCAGCGAAACCCTAGTCTATGGGCCCCGAAGATCTACCCTCCTAGCTATCTTCGTACGAGCGTTGGCCAATGTACCTTCTTGTTGGTTTAGGTGTGTTTTGATCATATCCACATGGAATAAAAAGGTTGGTCCCAAGATTCCACCGGTAGCCCTTGTTTTGACCCGCGGCGAGGGTTTTTTCCTACATGTCGAGCATGTCTTCAAGTATTATCACGTGCACGTGAACACGTTCTTACCCGGGAGATAGGAAATGCATCTATGAATGTTCCACCACACTTGTACATGTATGCTATGGCCACACGCAAGTTTTCATGAGATTCCGGTGCTCCTGCGGTCATTTTCCAGCGAAACCCTAGTCTGTAGGCTCCGAAGATCTACCCTCCTAGCTATCTTCATACGAGCGTTGACCAATGTACTTTTTTGTTGGTTTAGGTTAGGTTTGGCCATATCTACATGGAAAACCAAGGTTAGGCCAAGATTTTATTGGTAGCCCTCGTTTTGACCCGCGGCGAGGGTTTCTTCCTACACGTCGAGCATTTCTGCTAGTGTTATCGCGTGCACGTGAACACGTTCTTACCCGGGAGATAGAAAATGCATCTATGAATGTTCCACCACACTTGTACATTTATGCTATGGCCACACGCGAGTTTTCATGGGATTCCGGTGCTCCTGCGGTCATTTTCCAGCGAAACCCTAGTCTATGGGCCCCGAAGATCTACCCCCTAGATATCTCCGTACGAGCGTTGACCAATGTACTTTTTTGTTGTTTTAGGTTTGTTTTGGCCATATCTACATGGAAAACAAAGGTTGGACCAAGATTCCATTTGTAGCCCTCATTTTGACCCGCGGGGAGGGTTTCTTCCTACACGTCGAGCATTTCTGGTAGTGTTATCGCGTGCATGTGGACACGTTCTTACCCGGGAGAGAGTAAATGCATCTATAGATGTTACACCACACATGTACATGTATGCTATAGCCACACGCAAGTTTTCGTGGGATTCCGGCGCTCCTGCGGTCATTTTCCAGCGAAACCCTAGTCTATGGGCCCCGAAGATCTACCCTCCTAGCTACCTTCGTACGAGCATTGACCAATGTACCTTTTTGTTGGTTTAGGTGTATTTTGGCCATATCTACATGGAATACCTAGGTTGGTCCCAAGATTCCACCGGTAGCAGTCATTTTGACCCACAGCGAGGGTTTCTTCCTACACGTCGAGCATTTCTACAAGTGTTATCGCGTGCACGTGAACACGTTCTTACCCGAGAGATAGGAAATGCATCTATGAATGTTCCACCACACTTGTACATGTATGCTATGGCCACACGCAAGTTTTGGTGGGATTTTGGCGCACCTGCGGTCATTTTCCACCAAAACCCTAGTCTGTGGGCCCCGAAGATCTACCCCCCTAGCTATCTTCGTACGAGCGTTGAACAATGTACTTTTTTTTGGTTTAGGTTTGTTTTGGCCATATCTACATGGAAAACAAAGGTTGGGCCAAGATTCCATTGGTAGCCCTCGTTTTGACCCGCGACGAGGGTTTCTTTCTACGCATCGAGCATTTCTGCTAGTGTTATTGCGTGCACATGAACACGCTCTTACCCGGGAGATAGGAAATGCATCTATGGATGTTCCACCACACTTGTACATGTATGATGTGGCCACACGCAAGTTTTCGTGTGATTCCGGCGCTACTGCGGTCATTTTCCAGCGAAACCCTAGTTTGTGGGCCCCGAAGATCTACCCCCCTAGCTATCTCCGTACGAGCGTTGACCAATGTAGTTTTTTTTGTTTTAGGTGTGTATAGGCCATATCTACATGGAAAACAAAGGTTGGTCCAAGATTCCATCGGTAGCCCTCGTTTTGACCCGCGGCGAGGGTTTCTTCCTACACATCGAGCATTTCTACAAGTGTTATCGCGTGCACGTGAACACGCTCTCACCCGGGAGATAGGAAATGCATCTATGGATGTTCCACCACACTTTTACATGTATGCTATGGCCACACGCAAGTTTTCGTGGGATTCTGGCGCTCCTGCGGTCATTTTCGAGCGAAACCCTAGTCCGTGGGCCCCGGAGATCTACCCCTTGCTATCTTCGTACGACCGTTTACCAATGTACCTTTTTGTTGGTTTTGGTGAGTTTTGGCCATATCTACATGGAAAACCAAGATGGGCCGAGATTCAATCTGTAGCCCTCGTTTTGACCCGCGGCGAGGGTTTCTTCCTACACGTCGAGGATTTCTTCAAGTGTTATCGCGTGCACGTGAACACGCTCACACCCGGTAGATAGGAAATGCATCTATGGATGTTCCACCACGCTTGTACATGTATGCTATGGACACACACAAGTTTTCGTGGGATTCTGGCGCTCATGCGGTCATTTTTGAGCAAAACCCTAGTCTGTGGGCCCCGGAGATCTACCCCTAGCTATCTTCATACGAGCGTTGACCAATGTACTTTTTTGTTGGTTTTGGTGTGTTTAGGCCATATCTACATGGAAAACCAAGGTTAGGTGATTCCATCGGTAGCCCTCGTTTTGACCCGCAACGAGGGTTTCTTCCTACACGTCGAGCATTTCTGCAAGTCTTATTGCGTGCATGTGAACACGCTCGCACCCGGGAGATAGGAAATGCATCTATGGATGTTACACCACACTTGTACATGTAGGCTATGGCCACAAGCAAGTTTGTGTGGGATTCCGTTGCTCCTGCGGTCATTTTCCAGCGAAACCCTAGTTTGTGGGCCCCGAAGATCTATCCTCCTAGCTATCTTCGTACGAGCGTTTACCAATGTACCTTTTTGTTGGTTTAGGTGTGTTTAGGCCATATATACATGGAATACCTAGGTTGGGCCCAAGATTCCACCGGTAGCCCTCGTTTTGACCCGCGACGAGGGTTTCTTCCTACACGTCGAGCATTTCTGCAAGTGTTATCGCGTGCACGTGAACACGTTCTTATCCGGGAGATAGTAAATGCATCTATGAATGTTCCACCACACTTGTACATGTATGCGATGGCCACACGCAAGTTTTCGTCGGATTCCGACGCTTCTGCGGTCATTTTCCAGCGAAACCCTAGTCTGTAGGCTTCGAAGATCTACCCTCCTAGCTATCTTCGTACGAGCGTTGACCAATGTAATTTTTCATTGGTTTAGGTTTGTTTTGTACATATCTACATGGGAAACCAAGGTTGGGCCAAGATTCCATTGGTAGCCCTCGTTTTGACCCGCGGCGAGGGTTTCTTCCTACACGTCGAGCATTTCTGCTAGTGTTATCGCGTGCACGTGAACATGTTCTTACCCGGCAGATAGGAAATGCATCTATGAATGGTCCACCACACTTTTACATGTATGCTATGGCCACACGCAAGTTTTCATGGGATTTCGGTGCTCCTGCGGTCATTTTCAGCGAAACCCTAGTATGTGGGCCTCGAAGATCTACCCCCTAGCTATCTCTGTACGAGCGTTGACCAATGTACTTTTTGTTGGTTTAGGTTTGTTTTGGCCATATCTACATGGAAAACAAAGGTTGGGCTGGTGCGACATTGCAGCCGAGGTACTACCAAGGCCACTATGATAGTGCCCACGGTAGCCGTCGGTGTTACTATGTCACCATACATCTTTAGCTGTTGTAGCTGCTACCTCTGTTATAGTGTCGACGGTTATACCGTCGGCATTAACATGTCAGTGCTGGTGCGGCTGAGGTATTGGAGCAGTAGGGCCACTGTGATAGTGCCCACGGTAGCCGTCGGCGTTACTATGTCACCTTACATCTCCACCTGGAAACCACTAGTGCTGGAGGAGCTGCTGCCAATGGTATAGTGCCGACGGTGGCCATCAGTGTTACTATGTTAAGGAGCCCAAGTGTTAGTCATTTTTGAAGGAGCCAAACCAGCTAGCGACCTTTGAGTAGGCTACTGCCCGCTGATAGTGCCGAGCCATGTTATACTGGTCAGCGTTACTATGTCACCTTTCACCTTACATCTTCACCTGGAAACCACTAGTGCTGGAGGAGCTGCTGCCAATGGTATAGTACCGACGGTGGCCATCAGTGTTACTATGTTAAGGAGTCATTTTGAGAGAGGCAAACAAGCTAGCAGCATTGAAGTAGCTGCTACCGTTGTTATAGTGCCGACGGTATGGCATAGTCATGACTTTGAACATCGTCGTTCTGTCGTTTCCTTCGAAGACGGCAAATCCACGTGGCGTCGGCCTGTGCTGAAGGCTGTGACGCTGACAGTGGCCGTCGGCGTAGGTGGGTCTAAGCCGACGGTGATGTTGTGCCCACGGTGGCCGTCGGCATAGGCTGATCTATGCCGACGATTGACTTGTGCTGACGGGGTTTTTCTAGCCGTGGACGTATTGAGACAGTGCTGACGGCCCCGATATATCACCGTCAGCGTCAGGGCTCGTTCTCGTAGTGATTGTTGGTTCAGTTAAATATCCACAGAGTTCCAAACCACACACAGTTGCGCATCATCAGTTGTGCGATCTGCAACTCTGCATCATCAGCGTGAGGCTGTCGTCTTATCAATTTCAGAAAGACAAATAAGACTAAGGGTGTTCATAAAGAGATTGTTTCGCAGTTTAAACACATGTGGTTTTGAAGAGTTGTTGTTTCCACACTGCTGATTTGACATATTCTACAGCAGGAGACGACTGGACGAGTACACCGTACTACTTGTACGACATTCTATTCGGAATACGAACCCAAGAGCTAGCTAGCACTGCACCGCTGCGTGCTGTGCTCCCTCAGACGTACACGTACACACTCTGTACACAGCTCTACGTAGAGAGAGAGAGAGAGAGAGAGAGAGAGAGAGAGAGAGAGAGAGAGAGAGGACGCCTACGGGCGCTCCTGGTTGAGCCGCGCCGCCGTGGTCACCGCGTCCGCCACGCCGCCCGGGGTCGTCGCCATGTTCAGCTTGTTCCGAATCTCCGCCGACACCACCCTCTCGGCGTCCTCCCTCGTCGCCCCCTTGTCCTCCGGCAGCTTGCTCCTCGCGTCCTGCGGTCACTCGGTGCCACCCACAGAGTCATGCATGGACGGATGAATCAAATTAATCATCGAGAAGACGAGTATAACTATGTGCTTTAATTGTTTTGGTAGAGCGAGCGCACCGAGAGGACGTCCCGGAGCTTGACCTTATTCTCCTCGCGCACGATACGCGCGTTCTGGTCCGCGGCCGCCTGCGCCGCCGCGGCGACGCCGCCCGGGACGGTCAGGTTTCTCCCCGTGGCGCGCATCTCGGCGGCCAGCACGGCCGCCGCGTCGCTCTGGTCCACCGCCTTGCCCCCAGCGCCGGCCGCCGCCGCGGCCTCCAGCGCGCGCCCGATGGTCACGGCGTCCTGCTCCAGCGCGCCCGCCGGCTCCCTGGCCGCCACGGGCGGCGGCGCGACGAAGCGGCCCACGACCTGCCCTGCGACGGACTCGGTGACGACGCGGCGGCCCGGGAGCTCGGTCTCGGTGACGGCGACGCCCGCGTCGGCGACGGGGCCGGAGACCTGGCCGCGGCCCACGTGGCCGGCGCGCGCGTTGAGGGTGGCAGCGGACTGCATCGCCGCCCTTCTGGGTCTGGCCCAGGCCCTGCACGGTGTCCTCGGCGGACTGCAGCAGCGCGGCGTCTCTGGGCGCCACGGGCTGCGCCGCCAGGTCGCCGGAGACGTCGAACACGTCGCCGTACTTGACTGGCCGGTCCTGCTGCCGCCGCAGGGCGTCCCCGCCATCGGGCCTCCTCGGCTGCCCCTGGCTCATGTCTGGTGGGAGGGTTCCTCGATCTTGCTCCTCCGGACTGGCTCTGTGTGAGCGGGTGGTGGCGCGCTGTGGCCTGTGCTGAGCTTTTATCCTGGCTGCGTGGGGCGGTGCGGCGGCGGAGGAGAGGGCACGTACGTCTGGAAGAGAGTACTCCTGTTCGATGGGAAGGTACAACGCGGGCGGTTCGATGATTTCTCAGTTTAGCGATCTTTTATCATTTCGCTTTTTTTCTGAAACCCTCACAAATAAGAACATACGACTCAAACGCGCGTACGCACACCAACTATCGGGATTCGCAATATGCAGACTTTGAATTCGCTACGACGTACTACGTATCTGACAAACTCGAGGAGGCGGTGATTGAGGCTCAATCCGTACCGTCATTTTTAGCATTGCAAATATATTTTAAAACTAAAATTTTCTGCCATACATTCTAGATGTATGTATCTAATAACATATTTATTTTCAGATTTGTTGGAGACATAAAAGTATAAGTTTCATTTTTTTAATAAAAAACAGGAGCACATGTGGCAAATATAGTTTTTGGTACCTTTATATGTAGGGTGTTTTATATTGTACCTATGTTTAGATAATATATTTTGTCCGAGAAACTATTCTCTCCGTTTCAAGATAAATATGAGCAAAGTTTTATGGTACTGATGGAGTAAAATATCGTCTGATGTCCCCTCCAGGCCCCCTCCTTCCTCCCCCTCCCTCCCCTCGCCGCGTCCGGAGGGCGTCGCCGGCCGTAGGCCGAGCGCTGGCGGCGGCAGGGCCCCATCTCCCCCTCGCACGGAGCTCGCGGCGTGGGCCAGCAGCTTTGGCCTGGGGCGCGTCGGCGTGGCGACCGGTGGTGGCGGGGCGACTCCCTGCTGGCTGCCGGGTCCTGGAGGCGGCAGGCGGCGGTGGTGTTGTGATGCAGTGCTGAGTTGATGTAGGAGCACTTCGTTGGAAAACCCAAGAGAAAGGTGTGAAGCAGCAAAGCATCAAGTTTTCCCTCATTAAGAAACCGAGGTTATTGAACCAGTAGGAGGAGCGAAACGTCACACAGGTGTTGCAAGCAACGCGGAGACCTGCACAACATAAACTCAAGATTTTGTCCCAACGAATCAGTGAGGTTGTCAAGCTCACCGGTTTGCTGTAACAAAGGATTAAACGTATGGTGTGGAAGGTAATGGTGGTTTGCAGCAAGTAAACAGTGGAAGATGTATCAATGGTAAAGATTGGACCGGGGTTCATAGTTCACTAGAGGTGCTCTCCTTAGATAAACAACATGGCATGAAGGATAAACAAATTATAACAGGGCAATTGACAGGAACTGAGCAAGGCATAACAATGCAATTACTAGTCACAAAGATCCTATGAGATTCGACTGGGCAATACAACAAGATACATAGACCGCCATCCAACTGCATCTATGACTAGAAGTCCACCTTCAGGTTATCATCCGAACCCCCTCCAGTATTAAGTTGCAAGCAACAGACAACTGCTTTAAGCAAAATGTGTAAGATAAACAGTCCACATATTCCATGAACAAGAGACTGTTGTTTTCTCCCTAATAGCAAAAGCACATCTACAACCAAAGAGATTTCTGTCACTTCCTTTGGAAACTAGAGGCATGAACCCACTATCGAGCATAAATACCCCCTCTTGGAGTCACTAGCAACTACTTGGCCAAGATAGCTACTATAAACGGAGAGCATGCAAGATCACAAACAACACATACATGATAGAATCATAAATACAAAACCATTAATCAAACCAACATAATAATCTCAATATCCATCGGATCCCCGCAAACACAACATGCATGATTACAAATAGATTAGATCTTGATCATGAACGGAGCTCACAAGATCTATACATGAAAGCACAAGGAGGAGATACAACCATCTAGCTACTACATGGACCCATAGTTCAAGGTGGAACTACTCACGCATCATACCGGAGAGAAGGCCTCCGGGATGATCGCCCCTCCGGCAGGGTGCCGGGAAGAAATTCAGACCCCCCCGATCTAGGGACGACGGTGGCGGCGGCTATAGAAGGTTTCGTGGAATATTGATCGGGTACTTAGGGTTTCTGCATTGGGGGCTTCTTATAGGCGAAGGAGGAGGCCGAGGAGGTGGCCAGGGGCCCCACACCCTGCCTATGCGCGGGGTAGGGCCCACGCGCCTAGGAGGGGTGTGGCTGTCCTGGCACACCTCTCCGTCTCCCCTCTGAACTTCTTGTTCCCCACGGAAAGTTATTGATTTTGACGTTTGTCCCGTCCAATTCTGTGAATATTTCCTTACTAGCTTTTCTGGAACAAAAAACAGCAGAAAACACAACTGGCACTATGGCAACCTGTTAATAGGTTAGTACCAAAAACATGTAAAAACACCTCAAAGTGTAGACAAAGCAAAGCAAAGTAGATACTAAACATGCATGGAGTATCAAAAATTATAGATACGTTTCCGACGTATCAAGCATCCCCAAGCTTAACTCCTGCTCGTCCTCGAGTAGATAAGTGATAAAAAAGAATAATTTTTTAGGTGACATGCACCCTCACAATAAATATCTAACCATTTGCAAGCATTGAAAGTTGGGATCAAAGAATCTAAACATGTGCATGAAAGATGGAGTTCTAACAATAGGACATAGTAACTATGCATGCAACATGAAAGGCTACAAACAAAGATCATGAATAACATGCATTGAAAACCGTTTGTTTGTTTCACATACGAAAACATAGCATAGTGGCATTCATCTTGTACCTCATAAAGTAGCAAATAGATGCATAGGACACCTTCAAAGTTCACAAGGGTGACTAGAAACAAATAGCACAAGAACAAGTAATATCACAATATGCATCAATCAATAAGCTTTGAAACACTACACACAGAATGACAACTATGCTCTCTTAATGGTGCCTAAAGGTAGAAGGTGGAGACTCAATAGTGGTGGAAGAAAAGCCTTTTATAAAGGAAGCAGGGATTTCAAGTTTCAAAATAAGCTTCCAAAAATTATGGTACTTGTTAGCTTTCATCCCTCATTGCCCCTATCATAAGCATCTTGAAGTGATTAAGGTTAAAGTGAACAAAGATGGAGTATATGCTTGACGAAGTATAAGTTGGCAATCTCAAGTCCCTTGAATACGAGGGGCACACCTCATGCTACTCAACTTTAGTCACCTATAAGTTCTTGTCATTGTAAGTATTTGCATATCATAGAGAACCGCCAACGGGGTACCCCTTGCACATGGTACAGGAGCTTTCCCATAACCAAAATGACAAGACAAGCAGACAATGAGCATCTCAGCAATCTTTTTATTTACCATATGCATAGCTTTTTATTGAGGATGCTTTATAGATATCTCACTAAGGTGATGCTGTAAGTTTCCATTATGATTAGGTATGGCTTAGGCTAGCGGCCCAGACGTTTCTCTAACACAGAATGCAAACTCCATGGACTTACAAGTTCCCTCTTTATTTCACACCGGTGACATCCATAGATAAACGAGCATGATATCAACTGAGTACAAAGTACAAGTGAAATGTTGAAAACGTTACCCGTGGCAGCACGGTTCTGCTAATTCCAACGTATAAGTGCAAGAATATACAACATAGATGACATAATGGTTCAAGTTTATTAGGGTCAAAGAATATAAAATATGCCATCATGTTCGTGAGGGCTTTAATCACTAAGTTTTCACATAACAAAATAGTTTTTAATTGGAAGATAGCTAAAAATAAGAATATACTTGGAATGGTGTAACACACCATGCATAGGAGTTTATAGTGAAAACTTTGGAATAACTTGGTTTCTTGGGAGTTGGAAGCATGAGTAGAACTTACTCATACAAGTGAGGCTAGCAAAAGACTGGGAGCAACCAAATAAGAGAGCAATAATGGCCATAAGCATGCAGTGCAACAAAGCATTACTAATCAAAGCATAGAGTGATACTACACGTCAAGGACTAAATGATCATAGAGGCTATGGTGACTTATTCATAGTCATAACATGGTGTGAGCATGTGCCAAGTCAATCCAAACAAAGCATCAAAGGAGAATACCACAATACTATGTTTTTGCATGCTAAAACAACGCATAATTCACTACTGCAGAAAGGCTTATAGCCTCTATGTTGTTAGTGACAGACAAAACTATGTCCGTCGCTAGTAAGTATTCCTAGTGACGGGCAAGAATTAGTCAGTCACTAGTACAAAACACTGGTGACAAGCGTATAAAAATGACTGTCGCTAGTATTTCTTTTGCAGATCGGCTGAATAGTAAAATTACTTAGTGACGGGCATTTATAAATGTCTGTCACCGAGAACACTATGAATACCGACAGATTAAAAATGTGCGAGTGTCGTGGAAATGACCACGGCAGATGCTGCAATCGGCAGCGAGTAGTAGAACGAAGGGCAAGGCGACCATCTCATGCAAGTAGATGAGGGCGGAGACACAGGGTTTTACCCAGGTTCGGCCCCCGGAGGGTAAAGACCTACTCCTGCTAGATTGTATTATGATGGAAGTACAAAGGGGCGAGCTCGACGGCTAGGCGGCGAGTCGCTTGGGTGGATGATGGAACGTGTCCTCTACACGCCCTGTAGGGAGGTTTATATAGACTCACCTCCCTAGGGTTTATATATCTCAACCAAATTAGTTAAGGTTTCAGTACTCGTTTAACCTAATCCGACTGGGCCTATCTACTCTCCTGGGCCTTCAGCTTCCAATCGCTTGGATCCACGCCAGGTCTTGATCCAGTCGCCGTCCTACAGCCCCACTCGCCATTTCCTGGGCCAGTCGAAAACGTCCTACTGGGTATACCCCGGTAGAAATATCCCCATCGGCGAGTGACTAGTATGTTGAGTGGAGACCGGTTGAAGGGGCACAAATTTTAGTGACTGACATTTTAAAGGCATGTCACCGGTAACAGAGTCATTTAGTTTGATCCTTCCGAACTATTATCTGATCAGTATGAATACTTTAACCTCATCAACTATCTTTTTCAACTATTATTATCACAGCCCACGAGAAATTATCTAGACTCTAAATCTGTTTTGATAATATGGGAGATCGTAAGATTTACTTAATATCCAAAAACATGTTTTTATGGAGTATCTCCAGTAATTAGTTCACAAGAATCTACGGGTTTACAATTTTTATTCTGATGACTTGTCACGAAACAGCACGCTAGTGTCTAACCCATATCCACTGACGTATGGTTTACCTTCGCCCGTATTTAGCGGAAAACGCATATTTCTGACGGTTGGACGCTAATCAATCTCGTTGAAACGCTAGGACAACATGGGAATCCTCCCTGCTTTCCCCAACAAGGGCTATCACGCCCCCTGCCCGAGGCGACCACACCGCCGCCGCCTGCCCTCCGCTCTGCACTGCGCCGCCGCCCTGCCCGATGTTGACACACCACACACCGCCCCTCGGCGGCCGTCCCATCTTCCCCTCATCGTCGTCCATCTCCAGCCCGTCATCACTCAAAGGTATCCTTCTCAATGACAAGGTTCCGTCTGCGACGTCGACGTCGTTGCCCTGGATACCATCCTCGAGTCGACATCTGAGTGTCCCACAATTTCAGTTTTCGCAACTTCATCGATTTGGTTTCAGTTGATACAAATTCCGGTTGACAATGGAACACATGTCTTTTCAAGTTTGTCTTCAGTTTGATCTTTCCTTTTATTCATCAACGTGGATTTGAATTCAGATGCAAAAAGATAGCCAATTCTAAGAATGAGTTCAAGCAAGATTGACCACTTTCACAGGTAATGGTGATTCTGAACATAGTCTTTTATGTGCGCTTGTGGCCATTTCTAACTGTAGGGTTTTGACTTCATTCGTGTGGGTTCTGCTAATGATTTGGTTGAATCTTTTCAGTCTCTGGGTCACTCAGCGCTTGGAGGGACATATGCAAACTTTGAAGAGATAGTAAATTTTTAAGATTGCAAGTACTATGTTTGGACCAGCCTTCATAGTCAAATATTTGTTTTCCTTTTACTAGAGAGGAATGGGTCTCCAAATTTCCTTTTTAAGCTAATTTTTTGGGTGGGTTAACAATCAGCTTCCATGGTTAAGTATGTGTTTCTTTTTACTCCCTCCGACCCATATTAGTTAACTTAGATTCATTTGATATGAATGTATCTAGTTAAGTTTTAGTGCTAGATATATCCGTATCTAGATAAATTTGAGTCAACTAATATGAGTTGGAAGGAGTACTACACAGGAAGATATCCTCACATTTCCTTTTTCAGTGCTATACCAATCAGTTGTCAAATAGATATAGTAATTTCCTTCAGGATCATTAGCACTCCACCATGCCTACTTAATCCAGGTTGGTCTGCTCTATACGATGCCTTTTTGCGCCATGGTCCAAAGGTACATAACCATCAAATCCTATCTATGCATGTGGTGATGTTGATTAGAACTGTACGCATTGGATGCATCTGCTACTTCTTCGAATTCGAATTTTTATAGTTGAAGAGCAGAGCTATTTCTCCCCGATAGACCTGTATCAGATTAACCTCTGTATTGATTACATGTTGGAAAGTGCTATTATTATGTTTCTCTCTAAATGTTGTGTAAATGCTTGAACATCTTTCTGATTAGTTGTTAATTCTGAATTGCAGAGACGGGTCACGAAGGAGCAACACAGGGCTCTATTGTAGAAGGGCAAAATAATTCAACAAAATTTGACATTGATGGCATTATGTATGATTCTTTCACGTGAGGAAGGTTGGTGTTTGTCGTTCCTGGTGTATACTCATGGATATCTTTACTGTAATGTATTCTGATTTCACTTTAAAAATGCCTTTCGAGGATTTCACTTCAAAAATCTGTACTATATTCTGTTTCGGGCATATTTTGTCAGAGATCTCATTTGTTTTTCTTAAAAGAAGAGCTTTGTCAATCCCCTTTTTTTGTTAAATTTTATTAAATCTGCACTGTATGATCCATTAGTGTGCTTATCTTTTTGTTTCTACATGAGTTACTTGCTTGGTTATACTGTTCACACATAGGATAGAGATTACCAGTAGCTGGCTCTATGTGGTTGAAAATTTTCTTAACCTACAATTTGCAAGCTTGTGGTTAGCATTTCCCTTATATATTTGGTTAATCTATTTGGATCACTCCAAGCTCAGACATTTGTTTGCTTTCTTACTCAGGACTGCATCTAATACCTCGCCCGATGACCTCCACCAACATCGACTATTGTGCCTATGCCTTAATTCAGGGGCTCTGCATAAGGTCTTCTACATAACCTGTACATCCCTTTCGTGGCATTTGGTAGTTGTACTCTATCCAGCTGCTAGGCTGCAAACACGTTGTGTCATTGCTCACAATTATATGCTCATTTTCTTGTTTGTATCAGGTTAAGCATGTCATCAATATCATGCACGATTCATGTCCATACAAGGAAGACATAATGAACAAAAAATCACCTCAACAACTTGATGGAAATATATAGTAGTGAAAGGAACTTGCAACTATGCATATGACCATAATACATGTACCGTGATGGTGTTGTTTTTCGGAGTTCAAACTGCCTTCTAGATTATTCGTCAACAAACTATTTTGCCTTGGTCTATGATAGACTGCAAGTTCTTATGTCACTGTGCTAGTTGTGCAAATATGATGTCATGTTGGTTAAAGTGAGTATCGTTGGTACAACATTTTATTGTGATATCTGAAATATTTGTGAAAAATGAGTATATTCTTATAACATTTTATTGTGCTATCTGAAATATTAGTGCAAAAGGCATTTTATTTTTTATTACTGAAATTCAGACCAGTGACAGGCAAGATAATGGGCCTGTCACTACAAACATCTGTAGGGTTGTGGTCTTTGATCGCTATCAGTGACATGCATCTCTTTTGCCTGTCACATACTAGTGACGGGCACTTTCCTGTCACTAGTAGCCTCATACCAGTGACTAGTCATCAGTGACACTAATGGACGTTTTGCGCCTGTCACTAATAGCCTATTCTGTAGTAGTGATTTCTTCAAGGCACATTAATCAATCCCAATTGTTTGAAACAAGACATGCTACAGCAATAATCACTAAGCATAAGGTCAAAACAACATCTAGCATGTCATGCTAAATTCTAAGTCACAGTCAATGCAAGCTCCTCTTGCACTTTCAAGCAAAAACTTACTACTCCTTTCCAACACCAAGCAACTTATTTGCAAAACAACACAGCGAGAACGGGATTACAAACTACTTTATTCAAGCAAACTAAACAATCTAAGCAAAGCAAACAAAAACTAAGACGCTCCAAGAACAACACAACTTGTGCATGAAACAATAAAAATGAAGTGTCTAGACAGACCTAAGCTTTTTATTGATGAAGAAGGGGATGCCTTGGGCATCCCCAAGCTTTACCGCTTGTACCTCTTGGATATTTCTTGGGGTGACACCGGGGTGGCATCCCCAAGCTTGAGCTTTTGTCCAATCTTCATCTCATTATATTATTCTTTTTCTACACCTGATTTTTTTCCTTCATACAAAACTTCACACAGTCTTTATTAGCAACATTAGTTTATTCAAAAGATATTAGACCTCTGGCAAAGCTTTGGAACAGCAAGGATTTTCACTAAAAACACAAGCTACTGTAGCAAATCCTTCAAAAACCTCAATTCACCTAAAGAGAACTCAAAAAGGATTCAATAAGAAGCAAATGCAAATAATGGCAGAAATCTGTCAAAACAGACCAGCAGATAGAAATCGATTTTTTTGAACATCTTATGTTGCTCAAATCAAAAAGTGTTTAACTAAAGAAAGTTAGCTAACATACTGGGGGATTTATTTGTAAATTTTTAGCTCAATCCGAGTTACTGATACTCCTCACAAATTTTTTTGGTGGAGGACAAAAATCTGTTTCGGGACAGCAACTCCCCAAATCTTACTTCCCTCTCATTAGAGGTCATTCTTGGCACAAAAAGAAAAACAAAAAGGATAAAGAGAGGTTATTACTGAAGTACTAACTTACAAGATTGATACGCCCAATTTGCATCACTTTTCTATATCGTAATCTATCTATATTTATTGATATTTGTCTTATTATGAGGTATTACTTATATCTTTTCCACTGTTTTTGCATGTTGGATGATTCTTGGAGGATGGACTGCCGGAGTCTGGATTCTGATGGAAAATAAGGCGTTTTGATGCAATTTCGCAAAGATCAGAAAAATATCAGAAAAATATGGGAAAATATTATTTTTCCAGAAGATTGAGGAAGCTAGAAGGAGCGAAGAAGGGCCGTAGGAGGCCCACACCCCCCTAGGCACGGGCCCACCCTGGGTCGCGCCTAGGGCAGGTGTGGCTCACCTGCCCGTCTCCCGACTCCGCCCGTTCGCCTATATCTTCCCTACGGAACCCTAAGGCTAGGGGAGCGACCACAGATAGATTTCCGCCATCTCTGGGGGCGGAAAACATCGAGAGATAAAGATCTCTCCGGCAGACAGATTTCTGCCGGGGGAATTCTTTTCCGGAGAGGGGAGATCGTCGCCATCAACACCATCGTCAAGCTAGGCTTCATCGGGATCATCATCATCCACACCATCATCTCCACCGGCACCATCATCACCACTCCGTCCTGCTGTAACAATTGTGTTGGATATTGCTTTTGAAGGAAATATGCCCTAGAGGCAATCATAGAGATGATTATATTTCTTATGCATCCATGAGTTATTGTAATGTTTCTTGAATATCCATATCAGGCAACTTGTATTGATTGTCAATTATGTGAATTGTTTGTGAAACTCTATACTTGTATGGTTATTTAAGAGTTGTCCCTAATCGGAGTTCATATGAGGACACACGTGAATATTAGACTAGCACATCAATTAGTTGATGACTATGTTTCGCAAGTCATAGACATGGAGATGTCAAACCAATGATGTGGACACATGTTATGAACATGGGGTTGGATTGACCCAACTTGAGACTGGCAATTAGTTGCAGCTCTCTCTCTCTCTCTACACATCATGTACGTTTTATCCTTAGACCTGAGATTATCGCATGTACTTGAGGTGTGGATCAACCTACTTTGGGGCTATCAGACGCTACTCCGTAACTGGGTAGTTATAAAGGTAGCTTTCGGGTTTGTCCTGAAGCATGCTGCAAGGCATGGTCAATCAAGATGGGATTTGCCCCTCTCTACTTGAGAGATATCTCTGGACCCCTCGAGTGATCAGATCCAAAAATACATGGCCGTGCTACATATGGTTAAGAGTTAACCTAGTAAAGGGATTCCGAATCACAGTATCGAGAAAGGGAGGTCAGCTTAGAGCTAGACCAAATATCGTGAGGCAAAGGGAAAGACATGTACTAAACCTTGTGATGGTTCGTCCGATATGATCTTTGTATGCGTTTAGGAGTTGGCACGTCTTGCTAGAGGCCGCTACCGATTATTGACAGAATAAGTGTATTCGTGTCATGTCTATACATATATGAACCTATAGGGTCACACACTTAAGGGGCTGGAAGCCTAATGAGGATTGCATCCGAATTAGACCAGGCTTAGGCTACTAATGGGCTGCTAATGTAGAAGCCCACTAGTGACGCCTATATAAGAGAGGGTGGGGCGAGCTGACCAGGGTTAGACCATTCCACCCAGCCGCCACTCCTCACGCCTGTGTTGCATGCGCGGACCTAGAAGTCTGGCGTCTGACGCTTCCCCCTGTATGTGTGGATACCTCGGAGGTGCCGCATCTGTGGCACTTGGACGAGCCGCGCAAGGGGAGCTTCTCGTGGGACGAGGACGAGGAGGAGACGTGAACGTCTGCACTGCCTCGACGCGCTTCATCGATTCCGCAACTGTGTGTCTAGTGCTAATCCCGTGATCTATGACAACAGTAATCCTGTTTTACGTGGTAGAAATTTTTGATTTGCGCTAGTGTAGCCTACCCGTATCCCTTCAGCTTTAGTTCTTAGGGGAAACTTTCCCTGTGTTGATTACTATTGTAGTTGATGCTTGTGAGTGGAACCATTGGATTGTTGTTTATGTTCAGATTGTTATCCATTATCATATCATCTTTGATCTTGATCCATATGATGTCTCGTGAGTAGTTCGTTTAGTTCTTGAGGACATGGGAGAAGTCATGTTGTTATTAGTGGATTTGTGTTGAGTTATTATTCAATGGTTAGTATTTAAGTTGTGGTGCTATTCTTCTAGTGGTGTCATGTGAACGTCGACTACATGATACTTCACCATTTATGTGCCTAGGGGAATGCACTGTGTATTTGGCTACTAATTGTGGGGTTGCCGGAGTGATAGAAACATGAACCACTATTAGGACACCTTTGCACAAGGGAGTGTAGGATCTTAGAGTTTAAGGTTGTGGTTATATTTATATCTTAATTACTTTCCTGTAGTTATGGATGTTTGCAGGGGGTTTAACTACAAGTATGTATTAGTCCAAGTAAGGTCGATACATTAGCACAGGTTCACCCACACAACACTAACAACACCAAAGAAGAGTACTCAGCTATTTGAAGCGAAAGCACTTGACAAAATTCCCATGTGTCCTCGAGAACGTTTGGTCTGTATAAGTATTTCCACCGGCTTGTCCTTTGGTAAGAAAGGATTGGGCCACTTGCTGCGTTTGTTCTTTGTTACTTGCACTTTGTTTTGTTGCTTTATCAGGAAACCACTAAAAATCCGTTTGCTAAGTATTTGCAGAGAATTCCTGCTCCATACCACTGTTTAGCACCTTCTGCTCCTCGTTGGGATCTACACTCCTATTTATCGAAAGTACTACGATACACCCCCTATACTTGTGGGTCATCAAATACTCAAGAAAACTCTTGGGTTATCTCCCAACAAGTACTTTTCTTTAACGCCTTTAAGTTAGGCACAAGAAGCAAGAAGAATCAAGTATTTTCAAATGAAGAATTGAGATCAATACTTGCAAAGTCTTCAACTATGAGAGGTATCTCATCCAAATAAGTTTTGGAGGATCCTTTCTCATATCTCTTGGGTTTACTACTTTCATCAAAAGGATTTTTAGGAACAATCTAATCAAAATTCTTTTCAAAGGCCTCATGCATCCCAACAAGCTTAAAGGGTATAGGTATCTTAAATTCATCTCTAGGCTTTGTTTTATCTGAAGTACCCACAACATCTACACATGAGCCTAGCATATTGAAATGATCAAAGACCGTTTTGGCTTCCCTAGCAACATCATGGAACTCTTTGAGTAAACTTTCAAGAATAAAATCTCTCTTTTTAGCATTCTTTTCTTCTTTTAGTTTTAGGAACAAAATTTGCATCATGGGGTTAAGGCTAACAAACCTAGGTTCCAACATATGAACTAAAGAAGATGAAGCAATCTCGTAATTAGGAGCAAGCTCTGCTATAGATTTATCCTCAATATCCTCATGCTTGCTAACATAATTAAAGGATTCTTCAATATTATCTTTCCCAATTATGGAGTCACTACCTATAGAAAGGTCCTTCAGGGTGAACCTGGGGAGCAACATGGTGAGCTAGAACGAGGTGGCAACTAGAGTAGGAACTAATTTTTGGGTTTTTGAATAAAGAAAGCAAACCAAACTAAACTAAATTTTTTGGTTTTTTTGAAAAGAGGCAAACAAAACCAAGCAAAAGAAACAAAGCAAACTAAAAACAAAGTAAAGAGAAAGGAAGTTAAGGACTCCCCTAGTGAATACGTCCTTAGCCTCCCCGACAACGGCGCCAGAAAAGCTTGATGCAACGCTGAGTTGATGTAGGAGCGCTTCGTTGGGAACCCCAATAGCAAGGTGTGAAGCAGCACAGTAGCAAGTTTTCCCTCAGTAAGAAACCGAGGTTATCGAACCAGTAGGAGGAAGGAAACGTCACACAGGTGTTGCAAGCAACACGAAGACCTGCACAACACAAACTCAAGACTTTGCCCCAACGAATCAGTGAGGTTGTCAAGCTCACCGGTTTGCTGTAACAAAGGATTAAACGTATGGTGTGGAAGGTAATGGTGGTTTATAGCAAGTAAACAAGTAACAGTGGAAGATGTATCACTGGTAAAGATTGGACCGGGGTCCATAGTTCACTAGAGGTGCTCTCCTTAGATAAACAACATGGCATGAAGGGTAAACAAATTACAGCAGGGCAATTGACAGGAACTGAGCAAGGCATAACAATGCAATTACTAGTCAGAAAGATCCTATGAGATTCGATTGGGCAATACAACAAGATACATAGACCGCCATCCAACTGCATATATGACTAGAAGTCCACCTTCAGGTTATCATCCGAACCCCCTCCAGTATTAAGTTGCAAGCAACATACAACTGCTTTAAGCAAAGTGTGTAAGGTAAACAGTCCACATGTTCCATGAACAAGAGACTGTTGTTTTCTCCCTAGTAGCAACAACACATCTACAACCGAAGAGATTTCGGTCACTTCCCTTGGAAACTAGAGTCATGAACCCACTATCGAGCATAAATACCCCCTCTTGGAGTCACTAGCAACTACTTGGACAAAATAGCTACTAACAACGGAGAGCATGCAAGATCACAAACAACACAGACATGATAGAATCATAAACACAAAACCATTAATCAAACCAACATAATAATCTCAATAGCCATCGGATCCCCGCAAACACAACATGCATGATTACAAATAGATTAGATCTTGATCATGAACGGAGCTCACAAGATCTATACATGAAAGCACAAGGAGGAGATACAACCATCTAGCTACTACATGGACCCATAGTCCAAGGTGGTACTACTCATGCATCATACCGGAGAGAAGGCCTCCGGGATGATCTCCCCTCCGGCAAGGTGCCGGGAAGAACTTCAGATCCCCCTGATCTAGGGACGACGGTGGCGGCGGCTACAGAAGGTTTTGTGGATTATTGATCGGGTACTTAGGGTTTCTGCATCGGGGGCTTCTTATAGGCGAAGGGGGAGGCCGAGGCGGTGGCCAGGGGCCCCACACCCTACCTAGGCACGGGGCAGGGCCCACCCGTGCCTAGGGGGTGTGGCTGCCCTGGCACGCCTATCTGTATCCCCTCTGGACTTCTTGTTCTCCACGGAAAGTTATTAACTTTGACGTTTGTCTCGTCCAATTCCGAGAATATTTCCTTACTAGCTTTTCTGCAACAAAAACAGCAGAAAACAGGCAACTGGCACTGTGGCAACTTGTTAATAGGTTAGTACCAGAAAACATGTAAAAAGCTCGTCAAAGTGTAGACAAAGCAAAGCAAAGTAGATATTAAACAAGCATGGAGCATCAAAAATTTTAGATACGTTTCCGACGTATCATGTTGCGTTGCGGCAGGGCTCGGGCATGAGCTGGAGGCCGGAGTCGCGCAGCCCAGATCTAGGCCCATCTGGGCCCGATCTGGTCCTGTGCTGCCTCAGCCCGTGTCCTGGGAGGGACTGCGTCGACAGGGGGCGAGCCAGCACGGCGGCGCGGTCATGGGCGGCGGGGCAGTGCGGCAGGCAGAACTTGGGGTGGGCGTAGCCATGGCGGCTCAGATCGAGCCCATTTGAGCCCGGATCTGGGTTAGGCGAGCCAGCCGGCTTTGCTTTGGCTGTGCTGCAAATCTTGGCAGGTTAAGGTGGATGGGATCCTCGGCCGGCCTGTTGCAGCGTGGTGGTAGACTTTACGGGCCTATCGGGGCCCGACCGGACCGCCATGGGATTGGTTTGCCTCCACGGAGGATTTACGGGCCTGTTGGGCCCGACCGGACCTATGGATGACTGGTTTGTCTATGTCCGCGACCGGTCGACTACCGCCTCCGGTGGTGGAGGAAGTTCCCTCCCGCGCGGCCACGGTACTGCGGACCCCGTTCCATTTCTATATGTGTTGCGATGTTGCAGTCCTCACGTCGGCTTGCTCGGTGAGACGATGATGTCAAAGTCGGAACCAGAGTGGTGCATACTCGTGGGTGGCAAGGTTTGGTGGTGGCGCGGCCTCACCCTTGTGGGTTTCCTGTGCTTCGGCTCGTCCGGGGGTTATAGATAGGGCCCTCGGGAGAAATCCTTGTCGGCTCTCCCAACACCGACGCGGTGCCGCCCCGTGTGTGGCATCTTCCTTCCTAGAGGGCATCATGGCTTCCCTTCATCCATTCCCCTCTGTGTACCGGGGGAAAACCTAGGGCCAGTCTCTGGTCCGGGCAGCAGTGGTCGCTTTCCCTCTTGAGAGTCCTGCTTGGTGCTTGACGAGTCTGGGCTAGGAACGTGGTGGGCATTCTTCAGAGGGCACAGCGGTTGCGGTCTTCCTCGTCTAGTCGATCCGTCTCTGTCTTCTTTCCTTTTGTTTTTTCCTTACTTTAGTTCGGGCGTGTGTGCTGCTATCCCAGCATCGTGTATCGTGTTATGTGTTTGTCTTTGGGCGTTGTGTTGTCTGGTCCAGCAGCGATCTCACCTGTGTGCTTTATTTATAAAGCTAGACAAAAGCCTGTTTTAAGGAGGATTAATGCGGTGACCCAGCATACCACTGCATGTGTAGTACACTATAGTCGTTGGCATGACATCCACAGAACACCGTTCCGTAAATATCACATCCCTCAGAGTGGTACAATAGAAACATTGCGGGTCCATATTACAAACATTCACATATTATTATTATTATTACAATACCAAAAGTTCAAGACTTCAAAAGATCCAACTTACAAACCAAAATATAAAGTGTTTCAGCGGAATTTAAAAGTAACAACTCCGTCTAGGAGTTGAGCTCAACAGCTTATTCTATAGAGTTCATGCTGCTCGGCTCTGTGGGTTACTACTAACTAGGGATACTTAGTTGGACTCGTTATCATCGACACCATAGCGGATTTCGTAATCCACTCCTTCAACTCCTCCGGACAGATCAGGTTCCTTGTAGAACACATCTTCTTGGCATTCGGCTGCATACATTGGCACGTCTTCAGAATCCTCAGAGTCTAAGCAAGGGATCAAAGGAAAGAATGAGTAACAGCGCTACCCAACAAGTTCATTATATGCAAGGTAGGAAGTTTGATGCTCTAACTACCACCTCGGATTATAAATCCTTGGCACTATGCAGTTTTTTGTAAATATTTCTTCAAAGATTGATTTTATTCCAAAAAACTATGACAATCGGCCTTCACAGGTTGACCAGAACTTTCATGGATTTCCTTTCCTGCCGCGTTCGTAGCTCCTTCCCGGAATAGGGAGTAACAAGTTACAGTTCTTACACTCTGCAGAGGTGCGTTACTTTACCCATGAGAAATCAACTCCTTGTTGCACAACCGAGCGTACTTTTTCGTCCACAATTCCATGATGTGGGGCCCAGTAGTTAGTCCAAGCCAATCACTGCCCCCTTCGTGACCCCGCATGCCTCCTTGGTGTACACCATGCCCACATAATGAATTACGGCAATGGTTTGTACAAACCGTTAGATGCCAGAACTATCGTGGGACGATGGGGGTTCCCATCCAAATTCTGCATATCCTCTATGAATTACCAATTAATATGCACGCTATGAGGATAACAGCCACGACCTGCACATCCGGATTCATGCGAGAGGAAGAAGATACAGCTAACTTCTCTGTCCCATTCCAAATCTCATGGCTAACGCGTAATATACGACGCTAGAATCACTGATGTTAGGGGTTATTAAGTCCCTACTTGACTATAATTGTTGCAATTAGAACCCTAAGTTCTATTGCTCCATTATATCACCACTTAGGATAATATCTAGAATTTCTTTATTTGTGAAAATATTATTTTCTTTCTTTCTTAGCATAAATGATAACACACAATTTGCAAATACTTTGATAAAGACTCTTCAAAGGACATGAGCAAGTGATGAACTTGCCTTGTGATTGCAAGGTGATGCTTGCACTGGACCTTGAGCTTCTAGTTCTACAAAAACATCATTATTGCCCGGCAAGGACAATATTTAAAGAAGCAAAATAATTATGCAAGTAATGTAATGCATTATTTAATTTTATATGCATTTACCCCCAAAAGTTCCTTTTTAGTAATAAAGGATTTATAAATATTATCTTTTAATATTTATAACATGTATTGAATTATTTTATTGTATTTCCCTTTTATTTGACTTTATATTGATTTAATAATTCTTTTAGGAATTATTAATTAAACATTAAAAATTGTTATTAAATATTTATTTAGTATTTTTCAAAAATACTACAATATTAATACATAATGAAAGTGAATTTTAATTAATTTTATCACCTTTCAATACTTTTGTAAAATTCCATAAGGAATATATAATTTACAAAATTCCTAATAAAATTTAAATGTCTAAAATTTTATATTTTAATTTATTTGGAGAGTTTGGATTTTTTGAATCCAAAAATATTTTATTTATAATTTTTGGACTTTTATTTTAATTTCTAGAATTTTATTAATTCTAGGGGTATTTTGGTCTTTTCCTTTTTATTAAAATAGGCCTGAAAGAATTTATGGGCTGGTTTATCTTATTGGGCCCTAGTGGCCCATTAGTCACAGACAAAAGAACTACCCCAAAGGGTTTGGCCCAACTCGGCCCACTCCTCACTGCCTCTCTCTCTCGAGCTCATCCTCTCCTCCCCTGACCTCGAACATGTGGCCGGCGATGCCGCCACCGGCATTTCCCGCCGCCGTAGGCCGTTCTGGTTGCCGCCGTGGTGCAATTGGGGGTTGTCGACGATGCCCGTTTGTTCTATCCAATTGGATTCGAGCCTGGGGCTCGCCAGCAATGGATCGATGTCGTCCCGAACCCTAAGGTTTGGGGTTGGCATGGATCCAGGTGCTGCCGTGGTCGTCGTGCGTCGAGGTGATGTTCTACACCTCCAGGCATGATCAGGGTCACTACCGTGGGCCGTGCGGGTTGCAGCGCCCCCTCTGGGGTGCTCCCCGTGCCGACATGGTCGTCGGCCCCTCTGCTTGCCCTTCTATTCTTCAGCGAGGACCTACGGTGAGTTTGATTCCTCTCCCCTGGTGCTCTCTATGCTTGCTAATTTGATGCTAGATGCTAGCAGTGTCCTCTCTGGCTACTGTCTGATTCAGATTAAGATGATCATCCATTTAGGGTTCCTGTTATGTGATTGGTCATGTACTGGATGAATTAGTTCATGTCTGGATGGTCTGTACACATGCTAAATGATTATTGGCCTGAGGCTTGTTGTCTAAGATGATCTATGATGTTTCTGGTGGCTTATTAGATGATTTTATGATTGGATTGCATCTGATTCAGATGATATAGTTGCTTGGAAATCATGTTTGATTAAGTGAGTGACTTGATAAGTTTTCACTGTCATCTCCGGGTTTATGATCATGGTTATGACATAATAAAATCACTGTCCTAGTGTTGTTGGCTTAGAACAAGTGTGTGGTTTGAGATCATGATGATCTCAAACAGTGAAGTTTAATATAAGAATCTCCTAGTTATGATTCCTGTGTTAACAGGAAAATGATTAATAAGTTGATTGTCTGAATTTATGATGATTAAATGTCTATCCTGTCTCATCTAGAATTGTTCTTGTGACACCATCATGTATGGCACACAAGTTTGGTTCTAATCCATGGATTTGGTTAGTTTATGCTTAAGATAAACTTGGCTTTGACAGATAAATGGAAATGTTCTTTTCTGAATTCCCTAAGACCAATGATGTTGGTCTGAGGCTTAGGGATTCAGATCTTGTCTAGTTGATTCATATAGATAGTCCTGGTAGTGATACGAGCTATTGTTCTTGAATCAAAGCTTGGGAAAAAATGATAGTGAGCTTGATCATGATCTGGATCCAAAGGCTTTGTTTCTAAGGTGCTACCCTGCTTTAGGGATGTGCCTAGAAATAGATCATAGATATATATGTATGTTTGACTTCTAAAATATAGTTTGACAACCAGAGAAATGATGTTGCTCTGAGCTCTGGCTGGATCCAGGTACTTGTTGTTTGCTTTTAGAGTCTAAAATCCCTATGATGGATTCACCCCACTTGGGTGCTTTCTGAGGGTTTGTTTTATAAAACAACACATGCTTCTATCTGGATGATATGATTAGATCATGTGAAGGTTTTATGAAACTCACCACAGAATATTGCTGTTTGTGGAGTAAGTTGGTGATGATCTTGATCTGGTTTTGCCGGACTCTTGTGCTTGCTCTTGAGCTAACCTGCTCGTCCTAGCTCCTGGGCTTGGCCTTGCTGTCCACCTGATCCATCCCCCTCCTTATGTCACCATCCTAGTGATGTTTGGTTGATCCTTGGTGGTTTGGTTTGGCTGATGTGCTTGGTAAGTTGTTGTCTAGTTTGGTTGTTCTTGTGTGCAAACTGTGGAGTGATGCACTAGTGTGCCACTCCACGGCAGTGCTTGTGGTTTTGTGAGTTTGGGCTGTTATGTGGGGTTGACAACACACCACATGCATGTTGGTGTGTGTCCTGCCTGTGTGCTTGCTATGCACCTGTGGATATGTTCAGAATTTTGAAACTTACTATCACCAGGTTACTTTCACCTGGGTGGTGAATTTGTCCCTCTTGGCTGTCATTTGACTTCTGGCTTTGAATTTATGAAAGATGGATTCTTTCATATTGGTGAAACTTGCCCTTTTATATAAATTTCTCAATGTTGAATTTGTCTAGTGCACTTCACTGACATGTCTGAGAAAAATAATACTAACAATAACCTTCTTTTGTTTTTATTTAGTCTTTGTTTTGCAGGTACACATATAAAGATGAAGATTTAGTTTAGGTTTAGATATAGAATAGTTATAGATTAATCCAATGTATTTTTCTTATTCTTTTGTAATTTTCTTTTTATTCCATTGTAATAAAGATTATATTATTATTAATAAAGAATATTCTTATTCTTTATTCTTTTGTAATTGTGAAGTTTGAAAATGGTTTTAGTAAGTTACATTCTTTGTAACTTGTTTATATATTGATAATATGAAATAAGTTTTCATATTCATAATTGTTTTATTTAGATAATGTTTGGAGTTAAAATAATTAACTCATAATTAAATCAAGATTCAAATCTTTTTTTATTCATCTGAATTATAATCCAAACACTTAAGTTTAAAATTCAAATTCATTTCAAAACACACAATTTCTTAAAGATCATCTCAAAGTTTATAACAGTCATCCTTTAAGACTAAACCTAATCTCAAAGTATGAAAGAAACATTGATCACTCAAGGTTTTAATTTAGCGAAAATTTTACCCACATTTTCACAGATGAATGCATGCATCATTCCATATTCCTAATTCTACCCTTCGTTAGTTCCTAAATGCTGGGATGTTACAATTAAGTTCTTACCTTTTATCACATAGATGTTACATGTATTATGTACTTTTATTTATGTATAAAAGATATGACATCATAAAATTCTACCAATATCATTTGACTTATGCTACTTAATGAGGAATCAGATCCCCGCCATGAACCCCACGGGGAAGAGAAAAAGGTCTCTCTGATTGTTAAGCGGGGATGAGGATGTTTGATTTGGGGTAAGAGATTGGATTTTTCTAAAGCAGGGGACTTTTCACAAAAGAAAAACTCAGTGCTGAAGCACCACATGGCCTGACATACGAGGAACACCCTGCCACAGCATCATTCATGTACGAAGCTCTACTTTGACGAGTGACTGTCGACGGGCCACGGAACATAATCGCAATTTACAGAGTAACGGTAACCAAGGCGGGCCTGGAAAACAAGTTCAATAACCATGGATGTATTTTACTCAGGCTAAACAGCGCAGCGCGCTACAATTGTTGTAGCCCAGCATTGTTATGTTACACAGAAAAGAAATAGGCATACCTGAGACACACAGCTTGATACAAAGTATGAAAAGGCAGTAGAATTAACAATGAATATTGTGTGTTTCATGAATTAAGAATGAAAACGAGAATGCGACATTTCCCTAGTGCAGCCATATTTATACCAGATACTGATATATACACCATATGATGTACCTCGCCCAAAAAAAAGGCTCCCCTGATGAACATAAGATCGATGTGCTCGACATTTCCGGTCTCAGAATAACAGTGCCAGAATGAAGGAAGGAAGCATGCAAGCAAAAATATGATCAAATCATTCCCTCTTTGCTGCTGGCTATAATTGGTCTCAGTAATTCAGTATTTTGTTTCCATTGATAACCTTCGTAGTTGCAACTTGGAAGTCATAGCCCATTCCTTCCTGTAGTACAAAAGAGACAGAATATGGCAAGACAGGCATATTAGGGTAGGATTTTCATGAACTAAACTACACTGTCAGGCTGCAGAACCTGATCTAGAGTCACCTAGAAATAATAAACACGAAAAAGAACGGCCACAAACACTACTAGAGAAAAGGCTATAGAAGAATTGATTATAGGAGGCATATTTAGACCATATGCGCCTCCTATAAAATATGCGAGACACACTTTTTTGCTATGCGCCTTCAGTATAAAAATAGGCGATGCGCATATGATTAGAATGAGCCTCCTATAATCTCTGTACGGACGAAATCTGGCAGTCCCAGATATGCGAGACACATTCTAATCATATGCGTCTCCTATATATTAGATAGGCGAGGCACAGATGTGCAGAATGCGTCTCGCATAAGCTGTGTGGGCCCAGGTAGAGGTCGGTGGTCGAATATGCGAGGCACATATGCTCATATGCGCCTCCTATACTTGATAATATGTGAGGCGCATGCAGCAGAGTGCGCCTCAAGTAACTCATGTGGGCCCGGGTGAAGGTAGGTGACCGCATAGGAGACACATATGGTAATATGGGCCTCCTATAGTTTCAAGTATAGGAGGCACAAATGGGAAGAATGTGCCTCGCATAAGCTATGCGGGCCTGGGTGGAGGTTGGTGGTCGAATATGCAAGGCGTATATGACCATGTGTGCCTCCTATACTTGATAAGGCCTATGCATCAGAGTGCACCTCAAATAACTTTTGCGGGCCCGGGTGAAGGTAGGTGGCCGCATAAACGAGACGCATATGGTCATATGCGCCTCTATAGTTTGAAGTGTATGAGGCACATATGGAGCAATATGCACCTCCTATATGCGCCTCTATAGTTTGAAGTGTAGGCACATATGGATCAATATGTGCCTCCTATAGTTTCAAGAATACGAGGCGCATATGGAGCAATATGCGCCTCCTATAACCTGGCCGGATTCAAATTCGAAACAGCCACCTATCACACCTATATAACACCTACCACCTCTCCTCCTTCTCCTTCTCCTCCACATCTCCTTCTTCTCCCCTTCTCCTCATCCTTCTTCACTCTCCTCCTCCTCCACTCTCCTCCTCCTCCTCTTTCTCCGGCGACCTTCTCCTCCTCCGGTGACCTCCTCCTCCTCCTCTAGCAATCACTCCGTCCATGGCCTCCACAACCACACCAACCATCTCCTCCTCCACCACCTCTGGCGACAATCTCCGGCGACCCCCATGGCCATGGCCTCCCACACATGCCTGCTGTGGTAGGCTGTGGCCACGGGCACGGCCTCCGACGGGCTCCGACGAAATTCCGAGTATAGGAGGCGCATATCAATATGCGCATCGCGTATGCAGAATATAGGGTTATCATATGCGCCTCGCATAAAAAATAGGCGGGGCACGATGCTGAAGTCATATATGATATGCGCCTCGCATAATCTTTTATGTGTGCTGCGCATAACCTTTTCTCTAGTAATGAAAAAAATATGAAAACAGCATGAGAAGGATAAAAGATGTTAGTTCCCTCTCCCAAACAATTATTGTTTCTTTAAAGGGAGCATCACATTATCAGGTAAGTTAACGACGTTCGCCGCTGTAAAATGGAGAGGCCCTAATTTAACTTATAAAACCCAGAGGACACAAAAGGAGCAGAAATCAGTCAACATCAAAGTCTTTCCTTTTATTTTGTAAGAACTTCCATAGTCCAAAATGTTTCAAATTTATAACACCTTGGAGTCCACATTTTCTAGGTTGCAAGCGGGTGCAGGTGCAGTACAATTTGTAGATCAGTTTCAATATGTGCATGCAATACAATTTACATTAATCATGCCGTTTTGCGGGTCTAAGAGGGCCCCGCATTTGCAACCATAACATTTTCTATTAACATCTGAAAGAAAATGAAAATGAGTTTGCCAACACGTACCTGTGAACTAAGGAACCGAAGTGCAGCAATCTCAGCAGATGTTACGCCGCCAATAAATACAACCAGAACAAGGGAGCGATGACCGACCCTATAACAAACAGACATTTATAACAAATGCAGGTGAATAAAGATTTACAAGTGCCACTGCTATGAGCGTATAACAGGGAAAAACATCAGGATGAACCAGTCATATTGTTCTCGGGAGACCTGACTACATTAGCAACATACCGTGATTCTTGGCTCCTACATGAGACACTAGTCCTAGCGATGAAATCTCAAATGTTTTGTCTTATTCTCCTTTGTTTTATATCTCACAAGTTTTACAACTCACACTCTTCCATGTACTCCACGGCAGGATGATAAGACCCCGGGATCCGTCTCGTGAGGCCTGGTAATCATACACGAATGTGTTTTGCCAGTAAATTTTTCGTATCCATGATATGAAAAATCTCGACGGACGTTGGGTACCCATAACATGAAACTGGAATTCAATCCTCGATAAGACCTCGGCGGCCCGAGTTGAATTACGCCAGCATATGCTAGGTTCGTATCCGGGGACTCAAGCTTAATGTAGGTTCACGATGTTTTTGCCAAAGAGAAATTAATTGGTTCCAGATCCATCGGATGCACCAGATGCGTTATACCAAAAATCACCATGACACTTATTGAACTTATAGTTCGCCTACTCGATAGAAAAAGTTTCTCCTACGGAGTCGACGCAAAAGAAAGAAGACTCGAGTCGAGTACCTACTCTGATGAAGAAGATCTCTGAGCCTATGCTCCGGTGCAGGAACCCGACATAGTCTCGGGGGCTACTCTCATCGGGAGCGTTGGCCGCGCACCCGATAGAAAAATCCTCCTACAAAGTCGACATAAAAGCGAAACGTGAAGAACAACTCTCATCTTACACTCAAATCCAAGCATTCGACCGTAGCCTTGGGAGGCTACTCTATCGAGGGCTGGTCGCACTCCAATAGATAAAAAAAATCCTCCAACGGAGTCGACAAAAGAATACCCTTGAGCCTACCCGAGTGTAGCCTCAACGGTTACTCCCATCGGAAGCGCCCGATGAAATTACTGACATCACTTCTAGAACAAGACAACTTCATCCATTGTAACAGCCAAAAAAGGCTGTAGAGAAATTCTCTCATCCGAAGAAATATTCAAGTTCACCTTCCGGGCATATTAGAAAGGACTTTGAGCCTATGCTCGGATGCAAGCATCCGAACATAGCCCGGGAGCTACTGACATGGGCATAACCCTTTGGGTGCCCATCATTGGTATATAAAGTGTAGTTCAACGGTAGGCTCGCTTGAAGATGTACCAATATCCATGAAGCTCATGGCGATTCAATAGATATGAAGCCTATAAGGACACATACTCCTCGCGGAAAAAGACAAGAAAAGTTCAAGACTAGAATAGATACAAACTCTAGATTTGTAACCAACTCGTATTGGCACCCGGGACCTAGCCTCCCCATATATAAAGGCTAGGAGAGAACAACGAGAAGGACATCCAATCTTACTATACACACGCCTTTCTCTCTCTCGTTGAGATCGAATCTAGTCAACTCAACGAGTTTGTACTCTCCACTGATAATACGAGCAGTCAAGCATGAAGTAGGGTTTCTCTACGAGGGCCTGAACCTGGGTAAATTGTCTCCTTTGTTTGTCTGTTAAGCCGACAAAATCATCAGCGCTCTATTTTCACGAAACCCTAAGTCCATAACAATGGGCATTGCCGAGGTTACCCCTCGTCAAGTACTAATTCATGATTTGCTACGATAGTACCAACAGTTGTCCTAATCCACAAACCACACCCATGGGATCCATGACGATGTGTGCAAATCTTCGGCACGATCAACACAAATTTGAACAGGGAATTTAGTGTTAGATAGTTGAACATGAAAAATAGCATTAATGAATTATGTGTGATCGTAGATGTTTTGAAGAAATAAAAATTGACAATATTCATTAGGATTTATTTGAGCTTTCAGAACCATATGATTTCTGCTTTACATTGTGGATCCCTTCATATACAAAGATGGGATAGTCATATGCATTTGTCAATACACATAACACATACTAAAAATGTGAAAACTCATATAATCATCTCATAAAATAAAGATCCACTACAAGGGAATTGTATATATTACCATAATCATGTTGTAAAGTTCTTATGGTTCTAAAAAAAATTATAGCACGAGAGAGGGGGGAAGAGAGAGAGAATGAGATATCAAGCTAGTTCCACAAATCCATAGTTTGGGGGTGGACTACTCGATCTTCATCGTAGAGATGGCAGCAGTGATGCTAGAGAGGTTGGATATGCAACCGAGGATGACTCCGACAATGTTCCATCCTCCAATCTTCTAAGCCTATTGCTTATGTATCTGGCTCTGTGTGTTTTTATCTTTGTTCCCCTCATTCTCTTGATATAGAGAAGAGGGCATATATATAGTCATTTTTTGGTAAAGAGAACAATGGGAAAATGGACGACATTGGATCTTCGAGGCCAAAAGCGGGCCCCATGGCACAATAATCACTTTTGGCCGTGCCATGGGCCTCCTTTTGGCCCTCCAACGGCTCTCGTCAGCTCCAAGCAGTCCAAGTCTTCGTGTTGATGAAAAACTTCCCTAGAAAAAATCTCAGGTCCTTTTGAGTTTGCAAAGGTCTCTCGAAATAAAAAATACACAAAATAGGGTTTTTCCTATCCTACAGAGTTATAACACAAATAAATGGAGTTCTTTTCGAAAGTCCCAAAAATTAATATAAACATGGATATAACATTAGATATGATGCAAATTTGTTATAATATATCTCAATAAACTATCAAGTTCATATATACATTTTACATGCATTAGCAACAACTACCTTAAATAGCTAGTGTTACCAAAACCCTTCGCTTTAGCGGTTTTTGTAACACCTCCACCATCGCATGACTAGCGACATCAATACCATCATATAATGCTCCACTAGGTATTTATTGTAACCTTACCGTGCTCTTGTATATAAATTCAGGCCGAGAGCTCCACATGGAAAAGTTACAAGCATATACACATATTGAAGATAAGATCACACATGCATGACTAGAGTTTTACCTCCAGCGAGAGGGCCTGAATCATGGGGTACATCGTTTTGCAAACTCATATAATAAAAATTTGCAAACTCATATAATATATCATTTCATAAAATAAAGTTCCACTATAAGGGAATTGCATATATGTGACCATAATCATGTTGGGCAGCTCATATGGTTCTAAAACAACCATAGCACAAGAGAAAGAGAGAGAGAGTGGGAGAGATATCAAACGACTTCCACAAATCCATAGTCCTGGGGTGGACTACTCGCTCTTCATCATGGAGACGACGGTGGTGATGTTGGAGAGGTTGGAGATGCAACCGGGGATGACTCTAACAATGTTTTGCCCTCCAATATTCGAAGCCTATTGCTTATGTATCTGGCTATGTGTGTGTTTTGTCCTCATTCTCTTGATATTGCAAAGGGGGCGTATATATAGTAGTTTTTGGGTAAAAGGAACCACACAAAGATGAACGACATCGGAGACTCAAGGTTAAAAGCGGGCCCCATGGCACGCCAATCACTTTTGGACGTGCCATGGGCCTCTCCTTTTGGCCCTCCAACGGCCCCTCTTTAGCTCCAAGCAGTCCAAGTCTTCATCTTGATGAAAAACTTCCCTAGCAAAAAATCCCAGGTCCTTTTGAGTTTGCAAAGTTCTCTCGAAGTTAAAAATACATAAAATAGGATTTTTTTGCCTTGTTGTGTTATAACCCAAATAAAAAAGACATTTGAAAAATCCTAATAACTAATATAAAATAGGACATGATAGTATATAGAGTAAATGGCACCAGAAGTCATACAACTTGTCTCGCATGTGCACTTAAGTCACACAACTTGCAAACTGAACTAACAAGTCATATAACTTATAAACCCGTGCACTCATGGTCACAAAACCGGTCAACTGAGTGGTTTTTGACCAAAACCGCTAACTGGAGCTTGTTTTTCCAAAAAAAAAAAGTTTATAAGACTCCAAAAAATCTGAAAACAATTACGCATAAATATTTATACATTCCTAAGGTACGCAAAAAAATTCAGACAAAAATACTTTTTATTTTGTGAATGAAATATAAAAAAGACAAACCTCTAACAGAAATACGTGGTTTTTTATACGATATATAGCTGGGAATTTCTTTTTTCTTCTATAGCCCAAAATAAAACGATTTTTCCACCAAAACTTGCCATAGTCATTCAGCCCACACATATGTATTCACGAAATAAATTTTGAATTTTTTAATGAAAAGGTACAGATTTTGATGTTCAAATACCAAGCTGGGAGCCACAAATTCTCTCTCATGCTCACGAATGCATACATAGTATTTGATAATAAAATATGGTTATTGTAAAGATTTAGTATAAATATGATCGGTTTTGGTCAAAACCACTCAGTTGACCGGTTTTGTGACCACGGTTGCACGGGTTTGCAAGTTATGTGACTTGTTAGTTCAGTTTGTAAATTCTGTGACTTAAGTGCACATGCAGAACAAGTTGTGTGACTCCCAGTGCAATTTACTCTAGTATATATGATGCAAATATGTTGGAATATATCATAATAAACTACAAAGTTGATGCATACATTTTACATGCATTAGCAACAACAGCCTTAAATAGCTAGTGTTACCAAAACCCTTCACTTTAGTGGTTTATGTAACACCTCCACCATCGTATGATTAGCGACACCAAGACCATCAAATAATGCTCCACTAGGTATTTATTGTAACCTGACCGTGCTCTAGTATATAAAGCCAGGACAGGACCTCCACATGGAAAAGTTGTAAGCATATACACATATTGAAGATAAGATCACACATGCATGAGTAGAGTTTTACCTCCAGCGAGAGGACCTAAATCATGGGGTACATCTGTGCCATTCCATTCCTAGATTTTCCACGCGGCCTAAACCACACTATGATCTCTCTTGCCATCCTCCATGGCTAATATCAAGGAAAACCCATGACAAAGGCGGAGATCCAAAATTTGTTGAACGAATGCCAAAAGGCTTTCCAATAATCTATGAAAGCAATACGGTAGCTAGACTAGTTGCCACTACAAAGTCCACCCTTGATAAATTCTCTTGGTTTATTTCCCAGCACTGCACTAGCATTAGTCTATAGAGTGAAGTAAAGACTTCCGTTCCTCTGTAAATTTGGGAGGTGACATTGCTCCTTATCGCGCGGTTGACTATATGTATCCCCTAGCCCCAACTCAAATGTCGCATATTAACCTTTTGGGCACTGCACCCAAATTAGACGGAACTCAAATATCGTTTTGGAGGTCTTCTGTGGAATCTCCATCCTCATGATGGTAGCGAGGAACCTTGAGATGTGGTGGTTCGAGGATACGAGCCGGTGGATTCCAGATTGTTTGACACCTCACGAGTCGTATTGCTCGTCAAGTCAACTCCACGACTCATGACAAGATTCGCATTGCATTGTCCGGCGTCCAATCTTTATCAAATTCAACACATTGAGTCTGCCAAGGAGCTTTGGGGAAGCTGGGTGTCTTGCATGAGGGAACGATACTTATCCAAATATCAACACACTCTCTTGCTAAGTGTGAGACGAACATGTTTTGTTTCGAAGATATGGTACTCCCTTGTGTCCTTCCTCTGAGGAAATATTGCAGATTTGTTGCGAGAAAAGATCATGCAGTAGGCACTCGAGCTAATATGGAGACGTTAAAGCCGTCACCCCCATTCAAAAAAAAAAAAAAAGCTGTCGCCTCTCACGCTCAAATCCCGTTGTCGACTACTCCCTCCGTTTTAAAATATAAGATGTTTTAGACTTGTGAAGAAAATATATCTAGACTTGTTTTAGTATGTAGGTTTACTCCAACTTGAGTGAATCTATACACTAAAAGAAGTCTAGATACATTTTATTCACAAAGCTAAAAAATCTTATATTTTAAAACGGAGGCCTCGGCTAACTTCATTTCCGTTTGGATAACACTTGATTTAAATATATCCAAAGTTCAGACGACAGTTGCGCATCGGTTTTGCAGTCTGCAACACTGTATTGATGACGCCATATATCCAAAGTTCAGACGACAGTTCCCGTTTTGCAGTCTGTCGTCATATAGCAAACTCAGAGACAAACAACCGTGCTCGTACGAGATCGTTTAGCAGTTTATTTGTATAAACACCAGTGTTGTTGTTCCCACGGTGCTGATTTGATGACGTATTCTACAGCGAGAGACTACTGGACGAGTAGATCTTACACGGCATTTTATTCGTACAAACCCAAGAGTACCGCAGCGCTGCGTTGCGTGCTCTGCTCCCTCGATCGGACGTACGCGCGATGTACGGCCCCTGGTTGAGCCGGGCCGGGCCGCCGTGGTCACCGCGTCCTCCACGCCGCTCGGAGTTGTCGCCATGTCCGCGGAGGTCCGCGGCAGCCTGCGCCGCCGCGGCGACGCTTCCCGGGACAGTGAGGTTTATCACCGTGGCGCGCATCTCGGTGGCCTGGACTGGCGCCGCGTCGCTCTGGTCCACCGGCTTGCCCGTTGCCCCTCGTGCCGGCCACCGCCACGGCATCCAGCGCGCGCGCGCTCGATTGTCACGGGCTCACGGCCGGCGTCCTGCTCGAGCGCGCTCGACGGCTCCTTGGCCGCCACGGGCGACAGCGCGATGAACCGGCCCACGACCTGCCCGGCCACGAACTAGGTGACAACGGGGCGGCCCGGGAGCACGGTCTCGATGACGGCTGCGCCCGCGTGGGAGCTGGGCGCGCGCGTTGAGGGTGGCAGCGAACTGCATGACCGCCGCGGGACCGCCCTTCTGGTCTGGCCTAGGCCCTGCACGGCGTCCTCGGAGAACAGCAGCAGCACGGCGCCCCCGAGCGCCACGGTCTGCGCCGCCAGGTCGCCGGAGACGTCGAGCACGTCGCCGTGCTTGATCGATCGTGGGGCTGCAGGGCCTCCTCTGCTGCCCCTGGCTCATGTCGGATTAATACTCGATCCACGGTCACGCACAGCACAGAGCGCACTTGTTGCTGTTTCAGGTTGGTTATCTGAGCGGGTGGCGGCGTGATGTGGCCCTTGTCTTGGCAGGTGTTGCTGTTTCATCAGCTAGAAATCAGCCATTTGACAGGTGTTGCTGATGCGCACGCCCGCTGGCAGCCGCGCACCATGCCGCCATGCCAGGGTGACGATTCCACCGCCACCATGTCCACGGACAGGCTTTGCCCAGTCATATCCTCCAGCGACAATAAAGCCGGAGTCGTGGAGAAGGAGGAGGGAGGGCACGGGCAGCTGCGGCTACGGGTTTTTCGATGTGTCGCTCCCGTGGAACAACAATACGAAGATTTTTCTTTTTGCGCATGAAAAGAATTTCATTAAATTATGACAGTGAAAAAATGTGAAAATATTTCCTTTTTTGAATCGTTGCATAAGCATAACGGTCAGTGAAAAAAAAGTTAATAAGAAGAGAATGGGTAGAAAAGTTACAGTACAAGTTTCAAACACTATACAAGTTCCAAACACTCACCTACAGATTGGTTTTATTTGGTACCCTAGAACGAGCCATGTTGGAAATAATAAAAAAAGTTACTTAATGTCAGGTTGGAATATGTCAAGAACAAAGGTAATGTAGCAGCAACCGAAGATATCATTTTAGAATATGGATTTGATTTTATAGGTCATCAAGAAACCATGATGGAAAATTTCTCTGACAGTTTTTTGAGGAAGCTTGGGAGGTGTGGTAATTTTAAGTGGAGCTGGGTGCAGTTAGGAGATCTAGAGATATTCTAGGGGAGCTGAATTTAGTTAGATTTGACATTGTGAACTTTACATCTAGAAATTTTTATTTAGAAGTGTTTGACAAGAAAGTTAACACAAAATGGGTTTTAGTAAGTGTATGGGGCTGTACAGAAAAAATAAAGAGGATTTTCTTAGAGAACTATCTGTTGTTTGTTCTAATCAATCTATACCTCTGTTGGTGGGAGGTGATTTTAATTTGATCATATATTCTTTTGAAAAGAATAAGGAGCTAAAAATAATTGACACAATGATTCTTTAATTCTGTTATTAATCTTTATGAACCGCGAGTTTACTTGGTCAAATAATCAAAAGAACCCTACATTGGAAAAGCTAGAGAGAGTGTTGGTACCTAAGGATTGGGAGCTATTATTTCCTTTGGCTCTGGTTCACAAGATTACTATACATAATTCAGACCATAATCCTTTGATTATTAAGTTGAACAATGAACATGTGAAGCCAAAGAGAGATTTTAGGTTTGAGCTTTATTGGTTAAAGCAACCAGATTTTTTTATCTAGAGTGAGAAAAGCTTGGTTTGAACCTGTTAAAGGAAAGCATAATTTCAGTTATTTCTTATTGAAAATAAAGAATGTTAAAATCTCTCTCAAAGATTGGGGGATTAATTTGAGAGGTACTCATATCAAAAGAAAAAAGACATCCTTATAGCTCTTCAGGATCTGGAGATTCTTGAAGAAATACAAGTTTTAGATGGTGATCAGTTAGCCTTGAGAGCCAAATTACAAAAACAATTGTTGGAATTATATGAAGCTAATGAGTTGTATTGGACAATAGGTCCAGTGCACAAACTGGCTGTTAAAAGGTGATAATAACACAATTTTTTCATAGAGTAGCTAATGGGAAATAAGAAAGAACACTATCTTCAGACTTATGGAGAATGATAGGGAGATTATTAATGAACCTGAAAGTTTAGAACATGCAACTTCTTATTATAAGGATCTTTTCAGGAAATCAAATGATAGTTGTTTTTGTTGGAGATATGCCCAAGAGGCAATAATAAAAGTAGTTATTATTATATCTTTGTGTTTATGATAAATGTTTATATTCATGCTATAATTGTATTAACCAGAAACATTAATACTTGTGTGATTTGTAAACTTGTTAGAGTCCCTGGTATAGCCTCTTTACAATACTAGCTTGTTGGTTAAGAGATGGTCATGGTTTTCTGATCATGAACATTGAGATATTATTAACAACACGATTATATCATTAGGAGAATGGTGTGATGGACATACTCCTATAGATAAGCGTAGCATAAAGATCAAGTCATTTTAATAGTTTGTTTGCTATAAGCTTTCAGATACATAGTAACCTAATTCCTTCAACCATGAGATCATGTTAATCACCATCACTCGATGGATGCTTTGATGGCATCAAACACCACTTCGTAACTGGGTGGTTATAAAGGTAGCATTGAGTGTTCGGTAAGTATATGTTGAGGCACATGGATCATGAGTAGGATTTGTCCATCCATATGACGGCAGGGGCGGGCCCAGCTCAAGTCAAGTGTATTCAGTTGAATACCCAACATATTTTGGCAAAATGTTGATATGTGAAATTTATGCAATGTATATACAAAATATTAACCATATTATAATGAACTAAGGCACGAAGTAGCTCAACTGGTCAGGAACAATCTGTGAACCTTTTGGTTTAGGGTTCAAGCGCTTATGGCTAGATTTTTTTTGAATTTTTTATAAAAAATTACACACAATTTTTTATATATTTTGAATACCCACCCTTAAAATTCTAGGCCCGCCCCTATATGACGGATAGATATACTCTGGGCCCTCTCGGTGAAATTTCATCCAATTAGCTTGCAAGCATGTGACTGACTCACAAGATATCACATATCACAGGAATGAGGAATGAGTAAAGAGTACTTATCGGTAACGAGGTAGAACTAGGTATGCAGAGATACCTACGATCAGACCTCGGATAAGTAAAGTATCACGAGACAAAGGGAAATTGGTATAGTATGTAAATGGTTCATTCGATCATGAAGTAGAAATATGTGGGAGCCATATGAATTTCTAGATTCCTCTATTGGTTATTGATCGGAGAAGAGTCTCGGTCATGTCTGCATAATTCATGAACCATAGGGAGACACACTTAAGGATTTGATATTATTTAGTAGATATGGAAAGTGAGTAAGAAGACCGAATGTTGTTCAGAGTCTCGGATGAGATCCGGGATATCACGAGGAGATCCGGAATGGTCCGGAGAATAAGATTCATATAAGGGAAGTCCTATTTAGGAGTTTGGGAATGGTTTCGATGTTTTCACCGGAATGTTCTAGAAGGGTCTGGAAGGTCCGGCACTCCAGAAGGGGAAGGGTACATGAATGTATCATGACATGTTGGAATGGTTGCATCATGTACTAGGTCACTTGGCTGGACACTTGGAAGAGAGAAATCAAACTCTAAATTGAAAGTCAAATTGGCAGTTTGAAAAAGTCAAACTGGAACAATGGTTCCAAGTGGAGGGAGGGAAGGAATCCCACCTAGAGGAGGATTCCCTCCTCCTCCTTGCCGCCGACCCTAGTAGAGGAGTTGGGGGAGGACTCCCCTCCCCCCAACCGCCTCTCCCCACCTATATAAGGAGGGGTAGGGCGCCCCTACCCCTCACCTCAAACCCTAGCCAAGGCGCCACCTCTCTAGTTGCCGCCAACGCAAGGAGCTCCTCTAGTAGCCGACTTGGGGATAAACCCTAGCCCCTAGCCTCCAGCCACACCACCCCCTCGGCACCCTCTAAACCCTAGATTGTCGAGGCCCTCTTCTACTCCACCATACTCGCTCCGGCTTAGGCGAAGCCCTACAGGATCTCCCCTCTACTTATGTCACCACACCGTCGTGCTGCCGGAATCGCGAGGAGAGAGATACAACCTCCGCTGCCTGCTATAACAAGGGATAGAAAGGTCTTCATCAAGTATCGAACGTGTGACCGACTGTGGGAGAACTGCAGGAATGCAACGCCGGAAGGACCGTCTACGCGACCTTGAGATCGGCAAGTGAACGACTACATCAACCACGAGAGATACATATCTCGTTAAACACTTTGGAATCTTCAAGGGTGAGTTCTCCATCGACTTGTTGCTACAATCTAGTAGATAGATCTTGCCTTGTGTGTGCTCATGCGATAGAATTTTTTTGTTTTCCATGCAACGAACCCCTACAGTGGTATCAGAGTCGTGTCTATGCATAGATCTGTTGCACGAGTAGAACACAATGGTTGTTGTGGGCGTTGATGCTTTTGTTGTCGATTGCTTTTTGTGTACTTTGCATCTTGCGGATGGTGGGATAAAGCAGCCCGGGCTAACCTTACATGACATCGTTCATGAGACTTTCTCCACGCTCAACATGCAACTTGTATTGCATAAGTGGCTTTGCGGGTGTCTGTCTCTCCCACCATAGTGAAGATTCAATTTACAACGGGCGATTGACAATACTAGTATCCACGTTGTGGTTGATGTTCGTAAGTTAGAAAAGGTTCTTTTGCGAAAGCCCTAGCCACGTAAAACATGCAAAGAAAGATTAGAGGCATCTAACTTGTTTTTGCAGGGTTTGTGTTGTGATGTGATATGACCATGATTGTGATTATATGTGATGTATGCAATGATCCTTATTGTAAGTTGGCAACCGGCATGAGCCATATGGTTGTCTTTAAATTTCATTAAGACCTGCATGTCTATTATTCAAAGTAGTTGTAATAGTTTATGCTGGTGGACGACAACCATGGAGGGTCGCCATTAACCTTGACGCCATGTCGGTGATGATGGAGATCATGTTCGTTCTTGAAGATGGAGATCGGAAGCACAAGAAGAAAGGGCCATATCATATCACATATTATGAATTGCATGTGATGTTAATCCTTTTATGCATCTTGTATTGCTTAGATCATGACAGTAGCATTATAAGATGATCCCTCTCACAAAATTATCAAGTAAAGTGTTCACCCTTAGTTAGCACCATTACCAAGACTCGTCGTTTCGAAGCACCATGCGATGATCGGGTATGATAGAAATCAACGTGTGCATATAAAGGGAGCAAGCCAGATTTGCTCATGCAGAAACTAAGGTTAATCTTGACGAGCCTAAAATGAATAGACATGGTATCGGAACATGGATCACCGAAAGGTAAAGCATGAGTCATATAGTAGATATGATGAACATGTTGATTGTTCGCCTTTAAAATTACATCATATTTCGTGATGATCGGATTTGATGTAGTGGATTTGGTTTGTGTGATCACTAAAATAATGTGAGGGATATTGTTTTGAGTGTGTGTTCACTTAGATTAATTTAAATACTAATTAGAACTCAATTTGTCATAAACTTAGTCTAAACTATTGCAAATATGTTGTAGATAAATGGCGGCCCCTACCATCAATTTTAATGCGTTCCTAAAGAAAGAAAGGTTGAAAAACAATGGAAGCAACTTCGTGCATTTGTTCCGCAATTTGAGGATTGTCCTCAGTGCTGGTCAGTTGACCTATGTGTTGGATGCACCGCTGGGTGACCCACCTGCAGCTGACGCTACCGATGAGGTAAAGAATGTTTTCCTCACTCGAAAGAATTAGTACACCACGTTTTAGTGTGCTATATTGTATGGTTTGGAATCGAAGATTTGGAAAAGGTTTGAGAACTTTGACCCACATGATATTGTCCGTGAACTCAAAATGATGTTTGAGGCTCACATGACATTTCTGTTGTAAGGCTTGATAGTCTTGTCAATTAGAAAACCTTTGGGGTAAGTTGTGGCTCGTATGACTGGGCCGAAACAACGTGGTCCCAAGTATGGCTCTTCATGGGCTTCATATATCTTGTCAAGGTGCTCATGTGCATTGTACATCTTTGGTTGCTTCTTGTGCTTATCGCTGCCATGGGGAGGGGAGTGGTGTGAGTGGTGAGACTTACATAGTCCTCCTTTGCCATGGTGGCTGCTTGGCGGCGACGGTGGTGGTGGTGGCGGTGGGTTAGCCTTATTGTTGTTCCCGTCCTACTCATCATCACGCCAGTCGCGGTTGCTTGCCGGACGCGGAGGATCTTGGTGTGACCTTCTCCTATGTCCGTTGTTGCCGCTGCGCTCTCCATCATGCCGAGGCTGCTCCACATTTTTGCGAATAATGATGTCGCCCTAAGGGCGTCTGGGTGGAGGCTTGCTCGTACGCTGGTGAGCTGTTGGTTCTTCGTGATGTCGGCAATGCCGAGGAGGTGGGGGTGAACGACGAGGTTGAGCCTTACCTCCATGGTCGGAGGATATGGGGATGTCATAAGTACTGTTGCATGCGTCCCTCCATCTTTGTTCTGAGGAACCCGTGCGCGATCCGACATCGTAAGGAGATCTTGCCCTTTGCTGGTTGTTGAAACTGGAATGGCAATATGTTGGGTCAGACTTGAGCCTCTAAGAGGTGGCATTTTCCTGCTGTTTGGCAGCCTTGGTGACAAGGTCGTAGACTTGATCCAGCGCTGCGGGTAATCTATCCTGCTCTAGTAGGGTTTTGGCGATGGCCATGTTGAGGGCGGGCGTCGGCATTACTTGCTTCCTATCTTTATCGATATAGGGGTAGCTTTTACCGGCTTCGAGGAAGCCCACCCCAAGTTGCGCCTGATGCCGGGATCATGAACAACGTGAGCAGGAGCTTTCTTGGCCTTCTACTGCTTTAGTAGGTTCTTGTACTCCGTTTCCATTGTTTTTGCCACCTTGACCGATTTTTATGCTCTGGCCAGATCTTTACCTAGCTTTGCGCCTTTCTTCGTGATGTTTTGTGCCTCCTCCAGGAGCTTCTGGCGCTTCTCGTCGAGCTCGACCATGCTTCGAATATGGGCGACGGTAATTGTCTTGGCAAGGGTTTCGTCATAGATAACCTTATCGACGGTAGTGACATAGATGTTGCCAACCACTAAAGTGGACGGCGGTGGTGGTGAATTTTCCTGATTGGCGGTGCTGGGTCTGGTGGTGAGTTCCTGTGGCTGTTGCATAGGGATAGCTGGAGTAGGCATGTCCCTTGCCGAATTCGGGGGATCAATAGTGTTTTTGGCCGTCGGTTATCCAACATCGCCTACTTTCGGCGGAGCTGCTCCGGTTTGTTGATCTTCTTCAATCATGTTCCTGATGGGAACCAGTACCTGATGGGAAGTGATGGCCTTGTTGGCGCACTCCTCGCGCTTGATCTCCTCCTCGATCTCCTTACTGGAAGCATCGAGTTCTTTCGAGTTGGCCTCGAGTTCCTCCGAATCCACGCTAATATCGGCGTAGAGTGTGTCTAAGATTGAGTTGGACACGGATCATCGACTTCTTAGGTGGTGGAGCCCTAGCCCTTGGCAATGTAGGCCTAGGCCTTCTCACCAGCTGAGGCAAAATTGTTGACGGTCTCGATTACCCTGTTGAGAGTGAGGTTTCAAGAGCACGTGCCTCGGAGCGTATGCCGTAGAAGTGTGCTGCGCGAGTCCTTCAAAGAAGTGGTAGATCGCGTTGTTGCTGGAACTCCCTCCATGTCGGCCCTCGGCCTTAGCCATCTGGCGAGGTACTCATGTGGGCTTTCACCAGTTCTTTGAACGCAACAGTCCAGGTCGAAGATACTGACAGCGCTAACAAAGTGCGAATCTGCTTCTCTAACACTTGGGGTAGCCAAGTGGATCTCCTTTGGTCTTCCACCGTTATATCCTGCACATGGGTAGTTTGGGTGGGCCTTGTTTTCTTCCGATCTAAGCCGGCAAACTCCAAAGAGAGATCCGAGCTCGATCCTTCCGTGAACGTGTCCCAACCGGAGGCGGTCCATGCGTGCCTTGATGTGTGTTCAACTTCCTGGGAGCTAGATCTCTAAACGGTTTCGCCAATGAAGAGGTGGATGTTCCCGATCGGAACAATGGAGTAGCGGGTGGGGTTCGACTTTTTCGAGATCCAGAATTCGTTGGGTGGGACGATCCGAATGTTGCCGAAGAATAGGACACGCCCAATGGCTATGGCATCATCGATTCCCGCGAAGAGATTGGACCTCGCCCGGTGTAGAGCTCGAAGCGCCTCTTGCCCCACGGTGGGCGCCAACTGTCATGGTATTGCCAACGAGTATGCCATGGAGTGGTCCTCATAGAGCGTGTTTAGAGAGGTGGGGGAAGGCGGCGAGTTGGGGGTGCGAGCTAACACAGCTTATCCAAGTTCAGATCCCATGATGGTGGCAGAATCCTACTCCTGCTATAAATTACTATAATGGCAATACGGCGAGTTACAAAGATACATCCGCTGTGTGAGGTGTGTAAGTAGATGCCCTAAAGGCTCCCATATGTTCGGCTTATAAAGGCACGAGAACTTAGGGTTAGACGAAAAAGTCCTAGCCGGACATGTTATAGAGTCCTACACTAACACTAACTACTTTTCGTGTCTTGCACTCCAAGGCTCCGTGTTGGTCTTTGACTATGTTATAACTTTTCTTTATCCGGCATGGACCTCCCTTCTGGATCCGTCTAATTGGAAAGCCCAGCATCTCATAGGCCTTGCCACCAATTGTGGCCACCCGGGTTAGCCGGATTAAAGACATGGTATGGTGATGCCCATTTAGCATATCCCCAACATTCGTCCTATTTCCCTACAAAATGATTGTGTCAAGATAGGGTCAAAGTTTCTCGGTAACCGCCTTCAACCTATCATTCCTTCTTTCATTAGCCAGGATCAAACCGGTTTTATCAAGGGAAGGTCGGTATCTAAAAACTTTGTCTACGCTGCAAATATAATCCAATCTTGCTTTAGACGTATGGCTCCAGCTATTGTGCTTAAAAACTTGACTTTCAGAAAGCCTTTGACTCGATCAACCGGGACAATCTTGATCTCATTCTGGTTGCTAAGGGGTTTCCGAGCCTTTGGTGCCTTTGGGTTAGGAATCTCAATTCCTCTAGTTAGTTTGATGTTCTTGTTAACGAAAAATTAGGTAGGGGGATCAAATGTCGGGTGAGATGCGCCAAGGGATCCGCTATCCCTTATCTCACTAATATTGTGGCATGTTCTCAAAGTTGCTTCTTCACAAGGCCTCGGCTGATGGGCTGCCTCTACACCCTCTCGATGTTAGTCTTCCTTATCATGTTTTGCAGTACGTGTACGACACCCTAATTATCCTTAGAGCAACGAAAAATTATGTTCACAACCCGGAAATTGTTCTCTCGGCTTTCTCTAAAGCGACGATACTGCAAATCAATTTCCACAAAAGCACCTTCACCCTAACCCATGTGGACCAATTCTTAGCATCTTCTTTGGTGGATGATTTGTGATGTCTTCCTCTCTTGACTCACAAACCAAATTTGAATGACTTTAAACCCTATGTGGATAACTTTAGACGCCGCCTCCCAGGTTGTATCGGTACACTTCAACCTTTAAGTGGACGCGCTATTCTTGTGAAAGCTTTCCTACAATCTATGGCCTCCCATCTTGTTTCCGCTTTGTTGGTGTTGGTTGGCACAATTCGAGATTTTGACAAAATTTTCCGAGCTTTCTTCTGGGCTAGGGACATTCATGTCAATTGGGGGCAATGCAAGGTAGCTTGGGATGCTGTTTGGGACCAGATCCTCTAACATGGAGTAATAAAGTTAGAGAAGCTACAGTTGCCTGACTTTGCTTCTTTTAAATTATATTATTTAGTCTAAAATAATTTAAATTAATTTGCATAATATAAGTTTATGTTATGTATTTAGACTAACTACATATGGGCACAATTATAATGTAATAATGATAAAATAGGATGATTAACCTATATTTTCATGACTTCTCTTCTTTGTTTTCTCTGACTTTGTTCCTTGACGCTAGAGGAGCTGGTTCCAGTTGTTTGTGCCCCAACCCATAAAGGTGGTCTTGGGTTCCGTTGCCTTCGTATGCGTAACAGGGCTCTGCTTATGAAATTCCTGTCTAGGCTCCGCTGCACTACGATGACCCCTTGGGAGGTTTGGTTCGCTTCGTGTTATGGTTGGAGCGAAACTAGAGATTTGGGTGACACTAGGCTGGATTCTGTTGTTTGGAGAGACCTGCTCGCTAGTCTTGACGATTTCCGCAAGGCCACTACGGCCACGGTCGGGTCGGGTGCACTAACATCATCCTGTCACGATATTTGGTAGGATAACGATATTCTGACACGTAGATTTCCCGCTCTGTTCTCTCATGTCACTAATCCAAATTGTTCTTTTGCCTCGGTCTGCGCATCCTAGTCTATTAACTTGGCCTTACAGCCACTCCTGTCGCACGCAGCCCGTTTGGAACTATCAAGATTGGAGTCTCTTCTAACCTCAGTGCATAGAGAACGTCACCAATGTTAGAGTTGCACGGATTGGCAGCAGACCACTAACAACTAAATTAGCATATTTGACTGCCTTTAAACTTTTGCAGGATGTTCCTTTCGTAACATCGATTTGGAAGAATTATTTAACAAACCGTTGCCGCATGTTTATCTGGTTGGCTGATCACGGATGTCTTTTCACAAACCAACGCTGGTTCCAGAAGGGATTGACTAACTCGGAGACCTGCCCGTTCTGTCCTATAGCCGAGACGACCGAGCACCTGTTTCTCCCATAGTTTAAAAAACCGGACCGGTGATCGAACCAGTGAGGCTGTTGGTTTAGTTTTTTACTGGTCGGACCGCTGGTTCACTGGTTCATTGTCTGGTTTTTTAAGCTATAAAATCATATATATTTACTGATAAATACTGCAATAAATAGATAAATATACATGAAAAATATGATAGTATCATGGTATGTCTAGACTTAGAATAAGATGTAAATGATCTCCATTCATAATGCCATAACTAATTCATTTTGCACGTCTGAGTCAGACGGTCTGACTGATACAAGAATACGCCTAATCTGTTACGTGAATAAACATCAAAGACCACGATCATAGTTTAACGAGTGCAACAATTATTTAAGTTTTAAGAGTAACTACAAAATAGGTTTGATTTTTGTATGGACAACAAGCATCAGTGGATGTGATGGTTAACAGCACGTAAGTCACCTGTGCAGGTGCAAGGTTCGAATCCATTGGAATTAATTTTTTCAACGTTTGAGAGTTGAGCCGGTCAGACCGGTGGCCGGTTTAATGATGAAAACCAGCTGTTTAACCGTGGTTCAGGCGGTTTAATCCGGTTTACTTGCACGTCCGGTCCACTGTGCTTAAGTAACCGCCGGGGCCTCTGGTTTCGGTTTTTTCTGGTTAACCAGCGGTCCGGTCCGGTTTTTAAAACTATGGTTCCTCCACTGCCATTCATGAAGACATTGAAAATTGCACTGGCATTAAGGATCTTTGGGACGGGCTCCCATTTCCTCTGAGTCTTTAGGGATATCGATAAGCCAATGTAACTTGTCTTTCGTGATATGTGCGAAAGATCTTTTTCTTTGAAACATAGGGCAACAAGCAGCCTCGGCAGTGCAACAGCGACTGACAGTGATGTTCGCACCTTGCAGCTTCTTAGGAGAGTTTTTTCTACTGAGCCGACCGCACCTAGTTCGGCTCGCATGTCTTTCTTTTTTATATAAAACCAGTTTTTAGTTAGAGCGTTTGGTTACTACTCCCTCCGTTCAACTCCCTTTGTTCAGAAATATAAGAGATTTTAGATACGTTCGTTTCACAAAGGCTAAAATATTTTATACTCAAAAATTTTAGGCAGAACTTTAGTATTTTTAGGTACGTACGCTTTAGATACGTAGGGTTCGTTCACAAGGCTAAGATGTGCGGAAAAACTTTACTAATACTACCTTCGTTTCAAGGCTTAAGACGCACACGCTTTTCAAAGCAAAGTTTGACCAAAAGAATTGAGCAATAAAATCTTGATTATATTATACATAATTAGTACAGTTGGATTCTTATTAAAAAATAATTTTAAGTGATACTAGTTTTATACCAAAACTCTTTACGATTTAGAGTAATTTTAATCAAAAAACACGCAAAACAAGAACGCCTTAAGCCCTGAAACGGAGGAAGTAGTATTTTAGGAAGATCTACTGTACTACTATACAAGCTACGTCCAGCAGCTTGTGATATCTAGGAGAGAGCGAGAGTTGCGAGAGGAGCGAAAAGTTACATTACCGAGGAGATATCACAAGCTAATGTGCAAGCAAGTATAATAAATCATAATCAGCTGGCTATAAAAAAATCCACATCAGCAAAATTCAACGTGGAAGAAAGAGAAGGGATGAGAGAGAATAAAGCGGGTGCTTTACTTGTCGCCGGCGGTAGTCCAGGAACCAAGAAATTGCAGTCTGCATGCAACCTAATGCTACCGCTAACATCCATGCATTAAATACAAAGCTTGTGAGTCTTGCATGCAAACTCAGTAAAGCAAAAGTTAAATATTAAAATATTTACTAGAGACAACCCTATAGCCAGACTATTGTACAAATGCTTAATACTAATGGCTACAGGTGACATGACAAATGTATATAGCCGGCAGCCGGCTACGTTATTGTTCTTGCTTTACTAGTACTGTAGTACTGTTGTACCAGATGGAGTAGTATTATTAGAGCCGTCTCCACTCGCTCCCCTGTATGGGCTCCGATAGCACGATTTTAGCCCATATGGGGAGGTGTCGGTTATTTTCTTAGTTTAAGGGGTTGTGTTCTTAATCACCCGTCCTCTCCTAATACTTTTATATATTTAATTTAATATTTATATTGCGATTCTGTGTCGCCAAGTCCGCGCCAACCTAATCTATGACGCCGCTTTGACCGTCGCTATCATCGTCCTCGTCATCGGCGCTATTCGCCAGGTCGTCCTCCTCCTCCGCCGTGTCGGAATCAAGGTCGACGATCCCGGCGGCCTCGCCTCCTCATGACTTCTTCACGGGCCGCCGCTCGACGATGCACCTCGCCGATTGTGGTGTAGACTGACACCGCCAAGATCGCCTAAGCGCTGCCTCCCTTCAGGGTTGCGCAGATCGGGTGGAGTTGCCGCCGGTGAGCTCGACATGTCATGAAGCTCCTTCGCCCGCCCTTCTTGAACTTCTTCGCCAGTACACGCCAGGCGCAGACTGGCTATCGCCTCTTCCGCTCGCAGCTCCCGACGACGCCTCTATTCAAGATCGCTAACTTGGCGCCACGTAAGGGTGGCGCCACACCATGCCGGTGTAGCTGAGCTCAAAGTCGTCTGAATCTCGCACGCCGCTGCGCAAGGATGTTGTAGTGGGCGAACATCACGGCCTCGTAGAAATTGAATTTAGGCCTCTCCATGGCGGCGGGAGGTGGAAAAAGAGAGGAAGGGAGGGGCACACGATAACCGGAAAAAGAGTGGAAAGTTGAGCAGGAAGCGCCAAAAGGGCGGGAACTACTAAATATGTTTCGCACGCATTAATCATTTTTAGGACAGTTATGACCACTATTGTTAAATTAAATATGTTTCGCACGCATTAATCATTTTAAACACGGTAAATTAGTAGTAGCATGTCAGCGCATCGCTACCGGGAAAAAGGCATAGTCGCTCGGTCGGTTCGACGCTACAGCTGCTGTTACGGCCGTGGACCCCGTCCATATACTACTACGTACACGCTCGGGTGTAGTATAATCTTTCGTTCAATCATGGCACCAGCCTCGTGTACGGTGTACCGAGGAAAGGGCAAAGGTGAACTTGGAGCTGACATTGGCAGTGAGTTGATCGATCCTTCCCGGTCATGTATACAGATTATTTTGATGGATCCATCGTTCGAGGTGTTTGAGAAGGGACCGATCGATGAGCCTTTCTTCGCTGAGGAGAAAGTAGTTGCATGTCCTGTCCATAGCTCTCTCCCTGACCAATGAGCCTTTCTTCTCGGAGCGAGAGCTCGTACGCCCGGAAGATATCTCCAAGATTCTCTCCTGCAGCAGTCGTTTGGCCACTCCCAACGATATCACCATAGTAGCAGGAGCTACATGGCTGCATGCATCCTAGGGTATGATGAAGACCGGCTAGAGTGGCCCGGCTTTCCTGCAAGTTGGAGGTCCTGTCCATAGCTCTCTCCCGGATCGATGAGCCTTTCTTCTCTGAGCGAGATATCGTACGTCCATACCTCCAAGATTCTCTTCGATCGGCAGCCCCTGCCAACGATATCACCGTAGTAGCACGGGCTGCATGCCTGCCTCTGCCTCCACCGTAGGGTATGATGAAGACTGGATAGAGTGGCCGGAGTGCGGCGTGGTGGAACCCGGTTCCACGGAGCATGTTTTTTGAAAAATCATAAACTCGCAAGTCGAAAAGTTTAAAATAATTTCGAAAAATATCTGGGTGTAGGTAACTATGTGATCTATTACTATGTAAATTTTCAGCTGCAAATACTTTGTATTTTAGGCTTAGAAAAATAACGGATCGAGTTTTTTTCATAAGTGAACAGTACACTAGTGTGACGATTTTTTTGTGCGATTTTATCATTTTTGCTGAGCTTAAAATACAAAGTGTTTTGAGCTAAAAATTCGCAAACAAGCTTGAACACATAGTTGGCGACATAAAGGCATTTTTTCCTAACTTTTTGAGAACTTATGAATTTGATTTTTTGAAGTTTGTGAAAAGCCAAAAATGGGCGACCCCTCCTTTCCTGCTTGTTGGAGTACTAGTAGTATCACATTTGGCACCGGAGAGGCTCCTAGACATGTAACCTTTTTTTCGCAGGGTGCGTCGTGACTAGTATCTTTTACGTTTTTTTTGACAAATCTAATCAGTTTCTGAAGTTAATCGCATACGTGACCTCTCTCAAAAATTATTTTGAAATTTGACCCCTCCGTTTGGCACCAACTAAAGTGGAGCCGACGTCGTGCAAGCCGACACCAAACACTGTTAGTGCCGAAGTCACTGAGCGTTGCTGGCGCCGAAGCCATTGATCGCTGACCTAGAAAATCCTGTGTCAGGTTCGACTCCACTAGAATGGCGCCGAAGTAGGTGTGTCTTCAGTTTATAGGCCCGACTCCATTCATGGTGGCGCCGAACCTAGGGTTAGTAGTTAGTTACCTTTCTCCGTCTGGTTTCGCATCTCACCCCACTTCACCCCGACATACACCTCCACATACTCCGTCCCAATATCATCGTCCGCCTCTCTTCCCCGACCTGCACCTCCGCTTATGGTAGTACGAGGCGCGCTTGTCTCTCCCGCCTCCTGATCCACATCCTGGTCCCATCTCCTTCTCCTCACATCTATGGTAGAGAGACAGAGAGAGAGTTCTCAAGACATCTTGTGCATTTGTAAATGTACCTATATGGCTCAAGCACATGATTAGTCTGCTAATGGAGTTTTCATCTACACCAAAACAGAGAGAGAGAATCAACTTGGCAATCTATTTTGACATGGCAGGATGTCACATGACATCAATATGTTGCAAATGTCTCTGGTGTTTGCGGAACTTGTTGAAGGCCAAGCTTCGGAGTGCACTATGGGATCAATGTCCATTGATACACCACGGAATATTACCTAGATGATGGCATCTGTCCAAAACTGTCCATAATTATGAAGACAATATACAGCCCCGTAAGTCTAAAAAATCTTGGTTTTCTATGCAACAAGAGAGTTGCAAGAAGTATGTGAAGGGACATTTGGTGTGCTCCAAACTTATTTTTCTATTGCCTGGTACCCGAATCTCACATGATCGAAAGATCATTTGTGGGATGGTCATGAATGATCGTGTTATCATGCATAACATCACACTGGAGGGTGAGCGCAATACTTGTCTAGTATTTGATGAGACATATGAGATGCAGTGCCCTTTGGGCCGACCCATATCACGTGCCAGCCCCAAAGTTGTTGACTTTCTCGCCTTGCATGCGGAAATTCCGTGATTTAATCTTCATCGGCAAGTGCAAGATATTTAGTTCAACACTTGTGGGTGCTCAAAGCAAACCAAGCGGTTTGAGTCATGTTGATTTTGTTGAACTTCTTGAATTTAAATTCAAACTGAATAGTTGTATGAATTATATTATTTCCACATTTAAAATTATTGATCTAATTTATGTTTATGTGTTTAAAACTATGCGATACAGTCGTATAATCTAGATAGAAATATGGTCATATTGATGTGAACATAGCCACACAAAAATAGGATTGGTCGATTGGAGGTATCGCTAGGCAAGTGTCATGTGTCCCAGATGCCCCTATACAGTTTGCGGTATTGAAGTTGTCGAGCCTGCCGGTGGATGTATTTTGCAAAATTTGGTCCTTAGATGAAACCAATGTCTCATATGGCCTCTCGATATAAACCTTTGCGCTCGACGCCAACGAAGATGGAGCTAAAGTTGTGCAAGCTGGCGTAAAAAATGTTCATCGTTGAAGCAAGGTCGATGCTAAAGGCAGTCGACATCGAAGCGAGGTCGTCACTCTAAAAATGGCGCCAAACCCCTTGAGCCATTTTGTGCCAAAAGTTATTGGTGCCGACATGCACGACTTCATCTCCATCATCGCCGACGCCGAACCGAGGGAACCAATTTCGAAATAGTTTCACCGGAGAGCCATCTAAGGCATTACTTTTGTACAAGGGTCAGATTCCCTAAAATTTGTATGACCACTCGTACAAAAAAGGGGAACAGAGTGAAGCGTTATGGCTCCCAAGATCCACGGATCCCAGTTTTTGAAACTTTAAAATTTTGAATTTAAGTGTTAAAAAATTCTGAAAAAAATACATTGATGTAGACAACTATAGGTTGTATTTCCAAAAAAAAACTATAGGTTCTATTAGTGTGTACAATTTCAGCTCAAAACAATTTATAGCTTAGGCTCAGAAAAAATGATAAATTGAGCTTTTGTCGTGGGTGAACAGTGTTAAACAGTACACTAAAGTTATGATTTTGTCAATTTTATCTTTTTACTGAGCACAAAATACGTAGTATTTCGAGCTGAAAATATACACGCTAGTATATTTCATGGTTGGCTATATGCTAGTATTTTTAAAATAAATTTGTAAACCATTTTATTCATTTTTTCGGATTTTTTTAAAGAAAAACAACCTTAGATATCATGGTTGCTACTTGGAGCCGGGAGCCATCCCGCTTATTCGAACAAGCACCCATAATCTTAGGGTTTCCCTCCGCCGCCGCTATAAAACGGGGAACAAGAGGGATCCCCACTCATTTGCCTCTATTCTTCCGAACACAAAACCCGATGGGGTGTTCGTTGTCGAAGCCAGCCGAGGGGAAACACTGCCGCCGCCATGGTCTACGGCGGCCATGGACAATTTGTTGAGTTTGCTCTTGGAACTTATGGAGATCCGGGCAGGCTTAGAGAGTCGGGAATCGAAAGCAGCGGGGCGGAAGAAGAATAAGAAAATCTTGACTACTCTACGACACTCGCAGGTGGGTAGTAGCTCAGCGCCGTCGTATTTTTCACTCGAATCTGGGTTCACCTACCTTTTTCTTTGTGCAGGGAAGCATGTCTGAGCAGGCTATAGCGGCCTTGAGCGAAGACTCCAAGAGTGTGCCCACTGTCACAGCATCGCAGCCGCAGGGGGGCAGCGGAGCCGCGAGGCGGAGACGGCGGAGACGGCGGAGCTCCCGGGGACGGGCGGGGCGAAGGAAAAGGGAAAGGCGCAGGATGAGGCGAAAGGCAGAGCTAAGAAAGAAATGCAGGATGCGCCGGAGAAAGACGAAGAAACCGTTGGGGACTGAGATCCCGCCGGCTGCAAAGGAAGTGATCTCGCAGGTGAGGCCGATGTGGTCAAGAAAGCCCTTTTTTTGCTACCAAAATTCGTCTGAAATTCGTTCTCCAGATCCAAAACGCCTGCATGAGTTAGCAGCGCGCATTGGTATTTTCGCTAACCGATCGCATTGGCATCTCCTCGTGGGATTCCTCTGCTTGGTGCCACGGGTGCGATATGTGTCGTGAGCTGCTAGGTCGGTTCGTTTTGGGTCAACGTGGATAGGTCGCACTAGTTCTTCGCCGCTGACCATGGATATACGCCTCCTTCGTCCCCTTAGATCTCTTGCGTGGAGAGCGATCGCTGGTAGGAATATGCTGGACGGCCGCCGGGTGCAGTCCTCCTCCTTCAAGCCCTAACTCACGGAGGAGGAGCACACGAGGAAGCAGCACGGTTAGGTGGCTCACGGGGTCGCTGGATCCGGTGGTCAGCATGGCCACCGCCGCCGTTCTTTCTCCTTTGAGTGAGGAGGATAGTAAATAGTGTTAACTTCATTGAGTCCCTTTTCTGAAATATGATTGTTCGCTTGCCCTGCTGATTCTTCTAGTATATGATTGAGTATTAACTAATTAAAAGGCGGAGTGAAACAAAGTCATCTCACTATTATAATTTTCTCTCTTTTGTATAACTATAAATGAACTGTATGGAACTGAATAGTGGTTGACTGTGGAATGTGGATACTTCGTAGTACTTCGACTAATTTGTGTACTAACATCAGATGTAATGTATTTAGCATTGAGGCAAGAAAGTTACATCCATCAGCTGAGAATTAAGTTTTAGACTGTCAGTTAACAGAGTCTGCAAATGTCAAAAATGCTCACTTTGTTCATGTTTTGTGAACAATTGGTCCAATTTCTGGTGCATCTTTATTTTGCATGTTGTCTACCTTTTCATGTAGTATATATCATTGAGTGCTTATCTGATCGATGATTTTTTTATGTAAACATCTGGGGATTGCAACATTGCTGACATTTTTTTCAGTTTTTATTCTGAATTTTCAATACTAACTGGCCTTTAACTTACCAAATCCTATGTTAAAGAAATCCCCTCTAATCAAAAATATTTGTCCGGTCTGACAAAATAAAGAGACCAACATACGAGCTATTTTTTCTTATGTATGCATAGCTGTAGCTGTGACAATCCCACTTTTCAAAAAGGATGCCTAATCCATTTATTTGCATGTAAAAAAATCCATTATACTTGTATTTCTGTCCCAACAGATCTTTTTACCAACAGAAATACCAACAGTGTACTAGACCATATATTAGTTTAAACTTTATTTCAGTACACTGCTGGTATACATGTATGACTTTAAACTTGTTCAGATTGATCCAGATTGTAGAAAAAACACTGGTTAAAACAGTTTCTTCTTACTGTCCAGGTTATCTCTAATTGCGAGTGTAAACTTTAATTCAGCCTCTTCACATAGTTGACCAAGCTTGTCTTGTCTCTGAACCAGGTACCGACCAAATGGGCAATTGCATATGATCAACCTGCTGGGCAAGCATTTATGGAAAATCATCTACAAACTGCAGTACATGTAGAGCCACAGGATCAAGGCCTGCCTATTTCTAAACTAAAGGAAGTGGTTATCGGATCGGAAAAATGCATTAAGGTACTGACCACCACTCTCATGTTCAAACGTGGAATTAACAGTAACTACTATGTTTTCCTTCATGTTTTCTTTTTTCACAGCAACTAACACCTTTTTTTTATGATTTCAGCTGGACATTGATTTCCCCCACAAGTCAGTGCAAGTTGACACTGAAGACAACAGTACTCTGCAAGATGTGCTGTACAAAATAGAAAGCCCAATTTGTGATGCATATTACACCTGCGAGCAAAGAATAGTGGATGAAAACAAAAGTTTTTCTGATACAAATGTATGCAACGGATCGAAGATCGTTGTTCATCCTCGACTGAGGGGAGGAAGTGGTGCGCCAGAAAGCTCAAATTCAAGCCAACTGCAGGGAGGAAGTTCTGAGACAGTAAATTCACAAGTAAGAAAAATACCTTTCAAAGAGTATATGGATGATCAGAAGAAAAAGAAGGACTGGCTCGAGATTGTCCAAATACCAGAACATTTGAAGGTGTGTGGGCAGTTTGATAAGCTTGTGGTGTGCCTTGGCAAAAGTGGAAGGGTTCCTCTTGGACTGTTTCTCGAGTGCATGGAGAGGAAATGGAAGCGCAACAAGACGCTGAGAGGTTATTTCAGTGAGGACAACTTGTTCTACAATCCTGAGTCTGGTGCTATTGAAATAGACTCTGAAGAATTTGAGCTCGACCATCTTGGATTCAGATCAGACTGCAGTCAGATTCAAAAGACCCTAAGAAATAATTTTACTTATTGGCAGAACAAAGTAACACAGTTCTAATGTATCTGCTTGGTCTCCTTCATGAATTAGATGAGGCAAAGAAGGAGGAGAACGAATACTTGAACGATGAGGAGAAGCGTTCGTTAATACATAACAACGCTGTAACTATGTCATTTGAGAGGCGTATCCAGATCACTACATCGGTAATACGGTATTCCAAGACGTTAGATGGTGCCAACAGAGCCAGGTTGGAAAATTCATTCCAGGATATCGGTGCTGATGGGAAAAGAAAAATCTTTCAGTGGACGAATTTGATTCCAATGAGTTCGAAGATACTGTATGATCGCTTATGGCACAATAGGATTGGTTGTAGCAAACCTAAATATGACAACACCATCTTCGGTTTTTGGGAGTTCTCAAGGTGTGTTTACGAACACGGGCCGACGTAAAATGTAAGATTTAACATTTTCCCACCTCTTGTCCCCATCATTGTTCAGTTCACCTTATTTTTCTCCATACTTATCATATCTGTACTTGTGAAGGTCTCTGAGAAGCAGTGCGCTGCTCTATACCAAATAAATAATCATCTTTTCCAACACATTCAGAGTCAAATAATAACCGTGTACAAAGAAGTGCAGCCGGTGCCTCAAGTACCCCCTCAAGCACCTGCACAACGTCAACTGGGTCAAGCTCAAGTACCCCCTCAAGCACCTGCACAACTTCAACTGGGTCAAGCTCTGGCACCCCTCAAGCACCTGCACAACTTCAACTGGGTCAAGCTCAAGTACCCTCAAGCACCTGCACAACTTCAACTGGGTCAAGCTCAAGTACCCCTCAAGCACCTGCACAACTTCAACTGGGTCAAGCTCTGGCACCCCTCAAGCACCTGCACAACTTCAACTAGGTCAAGCCTGGTACCCCTCAAGCACCTGCACAACTTCAACTGGGTCAAGCCTCAAGTACCCTCAAGCACCTGCACAACTTCAACTGGGTCAAGCTCAAGTACCCCTGCAGCAGTAGGAAAGTTCATACCACCTGGGAGACGAAACAGAGCCCACAACCTGGGGCTGCTAATGTACAGAATGTGGTACCAGCTCAAGCTCATCCCCTTGTACCAGCGCAAGCTCATTCTCTTGTACCAGCTCCAAATCCTCCTCGTCGGTCGCAGCATGATGCAACAAGCATCCCAGTATCCAACCGCTTCAATATCAAAGAAGTATATTCAAAATATTGAGCCGAAGGGCATTTGGCTGAAGCTCTTCTTTCAGTTGTAGAATGTTTTGAAGTTCTTGTTAGCTTGCTGAGATGTGTGGTGTTGTTTTGGCTGGCATGTGGAATTGTTAGCGTGCTGGAAGGTTTTGGATTCCCAGCGTGATGTGTGTGTGTCTGTTTTGGCTTTGGCAGGAAAGAACTTAGTTTGCTGTCACTTCTGTTATCTAGTGGTAGTAAGATTGTAACAGAGAACCTTTTGCTTTTCTGAGACTTGAAGTATTTATCACACCATCAATTGATTGTTGACTTGCATGGTCTTGTCCTTGGATGCGAGGCTGATCCAGAGCTGCAGGCCGTTGGGTGCCGGCATCTCCGAGCTGCGGCTGAAGATACAGAGCATTCAGGTTGCACAATGTTATTAACTCGTGACATAATTGAATGGATATAGTGCATGATGATTTCCATGTCGTTCTGAGAAGTCCTGGTGGGTGAAGGTTGAAGGCCCACTGCATCAGAAGACAAAAAACAGTTCAGCGAACACCTTGCATGCAACATGATGAAGGACAGAACAGGGAGGGAGGGATGAAGCAGAGCATGACTGCCTACGTCGAGCATGTAGGTGACTATCTCGAACCCACGGCGGGGGTGGTCGGGGAACAATCCGAGACACAGCGGAGGAATCAATCCGTCAGCGTCAGGAAGTCACAACTAAGAAGTCTGAACCCAATCGAAGAACCCAAACAAAAAAATTCTGATCTGGGTGTCGATTCCGATCACCCAGAGATAAATCATCAGAAGGTAGTAGGCAGGGTGGTTTACCTGAGAACTCGTCGAGCAGGAGGAAGGGGTTCAGGTTCCGGAGCTCGTGCCTGGACTGTACGATGGAATAGATTGGACAATTGCCGCAGACCAAATCGTGGTTATATATATATATAAGAAGCAAAAATGGTATGCCCTAGTATCCTAGAGGATGCATTTTTCACCACACGTGTGCTTTGAGATTGGTACCCAATGACCTCCCTTTTTCTTTTTCCATTTCCACCTCCAATTTGTGAAATAAATTTCTCTCACCTTCAACATGACATACCCAAACAAATGAGGAAACTTGCCACAGATTTGCAGGTCTATATTTGCATGTGTTGTAGCCTTTTTTAGATTTGAGTTTGAAAATCTATGCAAAAAATGGCAATGGAAGGACGCTAATTATTTTTAAATAATACATTTTTTTATTGATTTTCACAAATAATACGCAAATTTGGCAAATTTGTTCAGCCGTCCGTCTGCTCAACGGACGAAGGCAATCGAGATTCGCCGTCTGTTGAGCCGACGACAGGTGGCGTCGTCCATTGAGGAGACGACGCCCCTGTGCTTCGGCTGTTTGCCAGACGAACAGGTTGATTGTCGGTTGAGGAAACGACATGTGCTGTCGTCCGTTGAGGAGACGACTCCCCAGTGCTTCCGCCGCTAAATAATCGACAATACTGCCGCTAAATAATCGTCCGCCCCTGTTTTTCTCGGCAATCCTTTCCGCCGATTTTTCCTGCCGGTACTCCCCGCTAATTTTTCCCGCCAGTACTCCCCGCCCTTTGTTCCCGCCACTACTTCCCGCCCTTTTTTTCCCGCCACGACTTCCCGCCCTTTTTACCCGCCTATTCGATTCGGTGCCTCTATAAATTGGCAACGGATGTATCCTTTAACCCGCTTTATCTCTTCTCCTCTTACTCTCTCATTTCCTCCTCTCTTGCTCTCGATTTTCTCCACTCCTCCACTATGACCGACGCTGCCTCTCTGGCCCGTAGATATGTCCATTGGGCTTTTCTTCATAGCCGTAACTGTTGAGATAGGCGTATAAACCAGCCGACTGTGATAATGCTGGTATCGAACCATGATGCTCTCATTATTCTTGGTAAGTCACTTCATCAAGAGGGTGGAAACCAAGACCCCAAATCAGGTACGAGCAGAGCTTCTCAGAATCCAGGCAAGGTGGGACAAGCTCACCTTCAAGAGTGAAGCTCGCATGATGGAGCGGGCTAATGCACCTTGGTCCTGGATAGAAGATAGCGAAGATAAGGATGATATCTTCATGCCGCCACCCGTTGGAAGCAAGGCAAGAGCTGAGTGGGACAAGAGGCGTGAGAAGAAGAAAGAGCAGCCAAGAAGAGTCAAGTCGACATGACGGAGCATGTTGTGGCACGAGGCCCCGGATAGAAGAGAGCCAAGATGAGGATGATATATTCATGCCGCCACCTGGAAGCAAGGTAGAGCTGAGGGACAAGAGGCGTGGAGAAGAAGAAAGCGCAGCCAAGAAGAGCAAGCAGGGATCACCCAAGGGAAAGGCACAGGCATCATCAAGGGAAAGGAAAGGCATCATGCTAGGGATAGATAGTACTCTAATTTATGTACCGCAATTTATGTTGAACTATGTTGCAAGTTATGTTGATTAGTTTGTCGAATAAAATCATGAAATAATAGAATGATGTCTCATACATAGATAGGTAAATGATCGATACATAAGTAGATATCACCGTGTCGGCGACGCAGGTGGCGAGGCCTTGGTGTACTCCATCCATATCGTGGGGTGACATCACATCACGACGAGGTGCAGTTGACCTTCACCTTGATCCTGTGTATCTTGTGTGGGGATGGGTGGTGGAGTACTTGGACATCGCCAAACCAGCTTCACTCCGCCGTTGTGTCTGCTGGATCACTACCGCCGAAGAGTGTCCTGTAAAGGAATCTCATGCTAGTGTACAAGAAATTAAGTTGAACAATGTCATACTGCAACTAACAATAGTAGGAAGGACACGCTACCATGAGGATGAGATTATGGTCGATAAGCCAAGTCCATGTAGGGATCGCTCTGATGCTGCCATTGTTCAAAGTAATCGTTCTCACGCAATCGGTCGATATTAAACTACGATTGCTGCCACGGGTCAGAAGTAACCGTGGTTGTTGCCATTCGAGCCTCAGCCTGGTCCGAGGTGGTGCTCGGCGGCGCGCTGTGAGAGTCGCGGACGAGGCCCGTATGCGGAGTGGTGGAGAAATATGCTCCTCGTACATCCCGAGCCTCCAAGATGGTCTGGAGAAGGTGGCTGCTCCATGGATCGACGTGGGCGCGCTTCCTCCACCGAAAGTGACGCGCGCGCGGCCGCGGATCGACGTATGCGCGGCCTCCACCGAAAGTGACGCTGTGGGCGTTGTGCTCTCGGTGTTGAACGACGCCCCAGACGCTGGTGCACGGATGGATGCGAGATACGCTTTCTCCTCGACCCGGCAAAGGACTGAGCCTCGCCGACGGGCACAAGAGAAACGCTCAAAGCGATCGTCTGCATCGAGTCACCTCAACAGTTCCCACGCCATATCGGGCCGCGTTTGTCTCTATAGTTAGGTATGCACTACATAGGCACCCGCGTTGTTTATGCTCTAAATAAAGTACTTCATCACCGACCGTCTCGACTCCGAAGTCGATCGCTAGGGTATATCTCATCGCCATGTGCGTGTGGAATGGACGTAGCCGCGTCATCGACATGTACCTCTGTAAGTATCCGTGGAATAGCTCCATATCAAACGGGCCAGCGCGGCCACACTTGTGTTGGTGCATTCGCCACTCGTTGACGTAAATCCCACCCGCTGGAGCCATTGAGTGGCGGTCTTGCTACTTTTCCGAGAGTACCGCTATTAGAATTTGTTAGACCATCATTAAAGAACATAGATGAAGTATAAGACGATTCTTATGTACATATATTTACTTACGTTGCACGACATCTCGAAGGGGAACATTCGACGCCGGGATCTACCATCCGCAAAGACCGAACGATCAGATGACCCTCTGTTGAGACATATTCTCAACTTGGCAATTAAAGATGATCTTCATGTAGTCACCAAAGATTTCGATCTCTAGTGCACATAATAGATAACCCGCCGGATATCGTATGCGGTCGTGGTTCTGTGGTGTATGGCTCCCGATCACGACATCCTCTTCAAAGGTGTCGAATCGTCATCAAACGATGGATATCATCTAACGATTTGCTTCCCCGCCAAACGACAATCGCATGACAAAATAGTTGTTAGTAACTTTCATATTGTAGTACCGAAGTGCAATTTATTAAGACATTACATCGACCTTGCGACGGGTCCATGAGTGCCAAATGTAGGCAAATCAATTTGCTCTTCGTCGAACAAAGAGTCGAGTGGTAGACAATTGTTTCATGTTCCCCGTTGCCGACTCATTTGGTTGACACTTACATCTGGACGGGCCGATAGGGAACCTCTCCCATGACCACAGTTACAGAACAATGGGCATCCTAGCAAGATGTAATGGTCTTGGTTAATCGGGTAAGCATTGCACATACCGGACGTAGTCGCTAAGACAGCTGAACCCCAACTCCACTGCAGGCATTCTTCTGCACGTCGCCTCGCGATCCCTCTAGCAAAATGGATGTATCACAAGACTAATGGTCGACACGTGGTTCTCAGTGAACATCATCTTCCCGAGCAGCCACATAATGTATGCCTCCAAACCTCTCAGTATCTGCATTGGCAAATAGAACAATTTTCAAGACATGATACTTCTCCAACAAAATAGAACAAATAAATGAAACACACTGACATCGCCCAACCATCCAAATTTTGGCCCATGATTGTCATGGCCAAAGGCCCGAGCTCCATCACGGATGCCAAAGAATCGTTGGGCCATGTCTTGGGCCCAATTTGCCGGTGATCCATCACTATGGGGCACGCCAACGCCAACGGAAGTCCCAGGCAAGTACGACGCCCCAAGGGTAGGAGCCATCTCTCCCATCGAAATGGAAAGTGTGAGTCTCGGGCCTCCATCGATCCACCAAGCACGCGAGCAAAGACGCAGTCGCACTGTAGTTTACCAGTCCGGAACCCAAGTTGTCGCCTTCTATCTCCCTCCATACAGTGGCCTCAACCAAACGAACGAATGGTAAGAGCCTAGCCCACTTCAATCTACATAAGAAGAAAGGTAATGCTTTAGTCACATTGGCCCATAAATATCTCAATATCAAGAGAAATAAATGTCACATGCCTCAAGCCAATCAGTGATGTATGCACCTGCTCTAAATGGGAGTGCGAGTCACTAGGTGCTTCAAGGACCCTGGTTAGCATCCAGTATCTTCGATCGGTGCTTTCTATCTATGTCAGCATTTAGCAAAGATCCCACTATCTGCACATTAGTTCCACACATATTGCAAATTTAAGACATAGTTCCACACATATTACAAATTTAAGACATAGTTTTACACACATTACAAATTTAAGACATAGTTCCACACATATTACAAATTTAAGACATAGTTCCACACATATTACAAATTTAAGACATAGTTCCACACATCTAGTTTCTTCCTCTGCCTCTTTCTTCCTCACGCCACGTCCACGAGGTGAGCTCCACCAAGATCAAGATGTGGCAACTGGTGTCTATATGACCAAATTGATTACATGTAAAACATTGCCTAGTAGGGCCTCCGGCTTCAGATTCATCCATATCACTTACGGATGCGACACATTGTCGCCTTTCCTTCTTGTCCGCATCGCTCAGGATCTCGATGTAAACCCTTTCACCTGGATTTACTTTATTGAAATTTCCCATGCCCTATATCCCATCATCTCGCCTCGTCCACGATTGACCACCGCTGGCCCTAAGGAAATAAGGAGATACAAATCTAGATCGCATCCATACCCATTAGCCCGCATGCGCCTAGTACATGAGAGTAAGGCGATGCAACAGCTTGGGTTTATCAGACGGCACTCACACGCTACGCTTCGCTGCCTATCCTCACCTCATGTGTCTTTACCTCTTCTCCTGCTCCAATCCGGTTGAAGGGAGGCGCATCAACCTTCTTTTCTGATTACCGATGGCGATGACATGCATGTCCAGCCATGGAGTTACTTCATCAAGAGTGGGTTGTGTGAGCTTCTTTATCGCGCTTTAGTATACCCGGATGCCTGTCATGAAGCACGATACATTCGGTGTATCTCTCACAATTGCTATCTTCAGCCTAAAAACCATACCTAACTCTCGTGTTCTCGCCTCCACTTAAAGCAAAGCAAGTGGAACAACTTGATTGTTTCATCTTGGCCTATGGCGCTCAATATCCGACCCTATACTTGCCAAAGGAGAAATGTACCATCCACATGCATGACTGTCGACAAAGGAGTGAAAGCTTCTATGCATATAGCAAATGAGAAGAACACCATGAAGTACCCTCAAATTAGGTTCATGTGGCAAATGTAAAGTGTTGATGTCCACGTAGGTGCCCGGATTCTTAGCCCGCAGCAGTCCTGAGCATCCTAACAACACACATACCCGCCTCAAATCGAATCCAAACCTTGCCTCCGGTGTCCTTTGCTTAGTCCTTCAAGCCTTCCGTATGAAATATTATAGCGGAATCGACATAAACTTTATGAATGATAGCATTCACCCCATGGCTTTGCCCCTCCACTATCTCGGTGTACACCAGCTGTGGAGGGTTGACGTGAGGTTACGATGGTCCCAAGGACACTTTCAAGTGTGCATGTGTGCATCACAACATCGGTGACCTTCCGCCTTGTGTCATACCTAGGGACATGGGCATGCACTTGCAGGACATCCAGCCTCGCAAACCAATGTCAAATATTGTTGTGATGACACCTTCGCTTTCAAGACCCGCTGTATGGACATTGACCACTCAACAATTGCTTCCTCGCAGATGTCTCTTAGGATATAATGCACCCACAGAGATGCTGTTAGCTGATAATGCCACGCCTAATCATGCCCATCGCTCACAATCATTGTCTGTGTTGTCATTATTCCATGATGCCGTAATAGGTTGGCGATCTCTTCTTGATCGACTCAGAATCATCACCGTATCGCTGTTGCCTTACGAGTCTTGGCTTCCATTTGATGTTGCAACAAACCATCATATATCTCGTCCTCATCGCCTTCGCTTAGCTTCGCGCTTACCGAATATGCCCAGATAGCCTCTTCCCTAATCCTTCACCACCGTCCTCCGACATATAACCATTACCCCGGTGTGTGCATAGCTATTGTGACCGATTCATATCCATGGCCACCCTCTTGGCCCTTCGACTACTCTGGCCATGATCATAACTACCTCCAAGATGACCGGTCTGACTACATCGCCATGATCATAATTCACCTCCAAGATGACCGGTCTGACTACTATGTAATATGATCATACCCACCTCTTTCGCCACAAAAATACTAAGAGACCGGGTTAACTTCTCTTTTCCTGTCATTGCTTGCACAAATTTGACCCATTTCGCTATGGCTTCTATTGGCCTTTAAATAAAATTAGGGGTTTGCCTTGACTTAGTCCATAAAGCATGCACATCGACAGTATGGGTAGGAGGAGCCCTAAACGAACACATAACCAATCCTTCAACTGAGTAACGTAGCAATCGCTTCAGAGTTAATTTCATCCATAAATCTAAACTCGCTCAAATCAACTCCGTGCGTTGGCTTATTCGGACGAACCAGACCATACAAGAACCTAAACACTATATTATTTGACATGATTTTTCGACCTAAAAAATACCAAAAATAGTCAAAATAGGTACATTGACACATAATACGGATCAACACCTCCAAGAAATTAGGATTTACCCTTAAAGCGTGCGAAGTCCATTGCTGTACTTGCCTCAGTCAACGGATCAGCACCTCCACCATGCACCTTCCTTAAGTCCCGACTACCTCACCATGGCCATTGCTCAACAAGAACACCACCAGATCCCTCCACCAAATGCTCAAATCACTACACCAGGCTATCCCATTAGTAGATCGACTTACTAGCTTGCTAATGTGTTAGAGCAGCGAGTTTGGATAGAAATCTAGGCTACAAATTGCAACGGCCGAGAAAATAAGAGCAAGCGAGAGAAAGAAGAGCCAGAGAGGAGTCGAAGGAGCTAGGCAGACGGTGAAGAGCGAAGAAGAGGCCCAGGAAGGAGCTAAGCAGGCAGCAAGTAGCAGACGCGCCGAACAAACAAGCGAGATGACGGCACGGCGCAAGGAAGCTAATATAAGGCGTCAGCCGGGCGCCGTCTGCCTGGATTCAGCGAATGATCTGACGTAAACGCAGCCCATTCAACACCGACGCGCTGGCCTCGGCACCGACAGCCGGTCGCCTTTTGAAAAAGAAGATAGCGCCGTCGTCCGCTGAATCGCCCACGGCCGACCTTCGCACCGACATGTTGGTCGCCTTTTGAAGAAAAGAAGACAATTTGGTCGTTTTTTCAACAAAGATTATATGTTGGTCAGTTCTGCCCGCATTAACTGACGAGTCAAATGTGAATGCGACAGGCTACATGCGTCCGTTGAACGGACGACGGATCGGTAACTGAAATTTATCAAATTTGTATTATTTATGAAAATCAATAAAAAAATATATTATTTTAAAAAATTAGCTAGAAGGACTGCTGGCGGCAGATGGCTATGTCGTCCTGCCAGCCCACAAAATCTCTAGGCACGTGAGTCAAGACTAGGCCCAACATTCAAATTTCAAATAATAGGTACCACTCCACTAGCGTGGGCTGAAATCAGGTGGTACCGAAGCACTGGATTCAAAGATGTATAAATCAGTGGTGGTGCTGAATCATATTACGGCGGCGTGTCTTCTGGTTGTAAAGGCACAAAATGAGGTGGTGGTATAGTCGAAACGAGGCAATTGAGCTGGTCGGCTCACAACAGAATTTTGCATAGTATTAGAAAAACCAAAACCTTATACACCGAACCTCCGGATAGCTTATGAGCGTGTAGTATCCCTCCATAGTAATAATGCATGCAACGCTTAGCACAAACAAGAAATTTCAGCTATACTCAGAACCAAACATTCAACATCCTGACAGTAACCTCCATAGTAATAATGCATGCACGCAGTACACAAACAAGAAATGCAATAGATTTTAACACCAAAATTTCAAAATTCCACACCGTCATCCCGGCATGTAATGCAACATACAAAAGAACCATCATGAATCTCCATGACCAGCACACACATACATGTTATGTATGCAAAAACCTTCAAGTTTTCATCTAGCAACCGAGGTATCTAGCAAGAAATCAACAACACATATACAACACGATGGACGTGCAAGCAACTTTCTGTGGCGGCAAGCAATGTGAAGCAGCATTCGACATATTCAACCTCCATGGAACACAGCTTTATTTGTCTGGCGAGCATGAGGTGGTCAAGGAAGTGTCGGGTCGATATTAGGGCCATGTGGTTAGACTAGAGACATTCAACACCGAGAGATCAAGAATTCTGGATGCACTTTTTTATCGAGGAAAGCGAACACCGAATCAGATCACCATCAAAACATGCTACCAACTCAGCACCAAAAATCAATGAATCAAAGTACCCTCAGATGAAATTGTTAAGTTTCAAATAGACTAACAAATATAATCAAACTTCACATAATGTGTGCGATGTCAAAAAAAGCAAGTTACTTCATCCAAGTTCTTTCAACAAACACATAAATATACAGCGAGGAGGATCTCAACACAACTAGTATCGTTCAAAGCAACTTTCTTGTAAGTTCAACACAAGCAACAAGCGAATAAATATTGAGATGTTGAATAGAAATTCAAATTAAGTACAGGCACACAAATGTGAAATATGCAAATGATGCGAATGAGTGCTTAATCTCAAGTAGCTACCTCTTTGAATACTTTCAATGATTGTAAGCACTTCACCTTTTATTCCATTCAGCACCACACAGGGCGCTCGATAAAGCGCAAAGTTGATTCCATTCAGCACCACACCAGGCCAGCACCTTTGGACTGTCACCTTCCTCGTTGAACTGTTGGCTGAAGAACTGAACAAGAATTCCAAGCAAAAAAACAAGTTCTGCGGATTCAAGCGCCCTAATTGAAAATGTTAAGTACCACAACAGCAAGTAACACATCAGAAACAACCGTGTTCAATCTATTAAGCACCTAAAGAAACAAGTGCCCTAGTGAAAATCCCAAGCATGGTTCCATTCATGAGATACGTCCATCACCCGGTTGGAATTTTTAAGTAACTTCGGTAATTGTATTTCAAATAACCAAGCACAACAACTCATTAAGATCCCATAGTTCCATTCTAGCAACACACTAGGCCTCGTTAAGCACTCACCTTGATCGATGCACTAAGACAATTAAGACAAGATAGACGTTTCTGATTTACGCTTCCCCACCTTGTTGGTATTCATCGTCACGGAAAGCTCATCGGGCACTTCCCAGGTTCCCATGTTCGGCACCATGTCTTAAATTGTTGGTTAAGCACCCTTATAAAAAATGCATTCGCACGCAAGTAGACAATCATAAGGACCCATGCATCGAAACCTTAGCAAAAGTATTATCGCCTACGCTTATGCAACATGATATTAAGCACTAGGTGCAAAGCTTCTCAGTCACAAAGAAAAATCTTGCAATAAGGCTCATACCTTAATCTGACAAGCGGTGGCATATGCAAGAAGCTGATAATACATAAAATCCATTGGTTTCTATATAATTAAGCTAACCCATATAAGCTGTGTATCCAGCACCAACCTGAGAACTAGTATCCAACTATCCATACTACGCATATGTCACGCTTATCTAGAGTCTACATGTTTGTACTGAATCTCAAATGCGCCTACCCCATGTGGTAGTAAATTTTTCCCCATTTCCGCTTCATGGAATTGTCAATCCATATAAGAAAGAAATGGACAAATGCACCTAGAGACACAGCACCAACTCAATAAGGTATACTTTCAGGCAGATAAAAAGATTGAACAAGTGCATACTACGTGGGTTTTGTTCTAGGAAGTTCAGTCCGCTTTAGATCATATTAAAATGACTGAACTACTTGCCAAATGAGTACCAAGAAATCGGCCACGTATGTAGCAAAATAAAACAGCTAAATGCTACTGAATCCTAGAGTTTAAAATTCAGTGCAAAGTCCTGGTACAGCTACTAGTGACAATCGACAGATAATCACAAGAACTGGTCAAATCTAAGTACAGATAGGTTCGCCAAGAAAAGAGAGAGCATGTTTACGATTTATATCAAGCAGTTTTACATCAAGCAGACTTCCAAATATCAAGCAGTTTGCTCACACGCTCTAGGAATGGTTGGAGGCATCAATGAGATTTACAGTAAATGCCACTCAGAAAATTAACATCTGTTCTTTCCAAAAAAGATGCGACCAAGAAAAATCCACTCTAACAATACCAAACACATGATCCATCACCGCTTAGTCTCGTCAGCCTTGGTCGGAGGAGAGCCAGAGGCGAAAGCATCGCCAGGTATCCATGGTCTGGAGGTCTTAGCACAGCCAAAGGGCAGGAAGGACCATGACCAGTACGAAGGAGGATGGATCAGAGCGGGATGATTTAAATGCGAGAGGAAATTACTTGTTCAGAGAGCATATGACGTCAGCGCTCCATGGCCTGCAAGGCCTCCAGGCTGAGCTGCACAAGGTTACAGTTTTCCTCAAACTGGGATGTCCAAGCATGGGAGAGGCTGCTAGTCTGTGTCAATCAGACAAATATCAATGGGGAATCAAGGCGGTGGTGGAGATCCTGGCGCAAGTAGCAGATCCTGGGAAGGCCTCCGTGGAGGAAGCGCCGACATCACCTCTCCGGGCGCCGCCTCTCTCCCCACCTCCTACAAGCGCCAGAGCGGGCCGGGCCGAGCGCGGCCATCACGGTTGATGGCGTTCCGGCAAGGAGATCTAGACTTGACTGCGTCGAGACTGAGTAGAGGCTATGAATGGTGGTATTGGTCGCACAAGGAATCAAGAAAGTGGTGCATCTGGGGGAGCTCGGGCATGGGGATCACGGCTTGCTGACCCGGCATGCAGAGTCAGCCCAAATTTCATTGGGCCCCCACGAGGAGGTCGGGGTTGTCCTGCAGCGCGGGGACCCACATGCAGACTAGGGAGCTTATCACCACCGCGCGGTGTAATGAGGCGTGAGGAGTCGAGTTCCATGGTGTGGTGTGGGCATATGATAAGACTGTGGACTCCACGCCTGTGAGCCCCGATAAGAACCTATATTTTTATGTCTGGCTCTGCACTAATATGTCCCCTATAGCAACATATATATGCATTGCTACAAAAGTTAAATACTGTTACAGTGGTGTATTTACCAATGCATGTACCAGGTATGTCATGGTTGCCGTTGTAAGGTTGTGTCACAACGATATAAGGCTATAACATGTATGAATAAATACCAAGTAATCTTCAACGATGGTAATTAGGTTAAGAATACATCTATAAATATTGTCCACCAACATTATATATTTTTCCATTTCTTAAGGATCTTTTTCACAAGATGTATCACTACATACACAATACACCTTCAGAAATTCTCCTTCAACTACTTATTCTGTTATTGCACAATACCACGATAAGCAGCAAGATATTATTACATTCAACCAATTGAATCACAAGATAATGTGTACATGTCAATAAACAAAACATAAGTCAACAAATGGACACTTTCAACAAGTCTAATGTACATCCTACTAAAAATTATAATATTATTATTGTTTCGCCCATCCTTGAGCTCAAGAGAACTCTTATGTAAAGATGCTGCAAGCCCCAAGAGGGCTGCTGAAAGTTCCTACTTATCTCGAACCCTTTAATCTCCCCGCAGGTTAAAATAACAATCAATGGGCACGGATGATTGCTTAAAGATCAAAGAAGGCTTCTTGTCTCGCTTTAACCTGGGTAAATATATGCATTATTGTATATTTCTAGTGTATCCTAGGGCTGCATGAACAAACTTACGTTGTCAAGATATGAAGAAAGCAATTCCACTGTTAAATAATGTCCAAGTTCAAAGCATCAATCAGTTAACTGTGAGATGATTCCAAAATATAAAATGAAAGCTATTAAATCATTTAAGTATATGTTCATTTAATAAGGTTCTACAAAGAGTGTCTAATTGTTCTCATGGTGGACATTACTATATTATATAGTAGTCCCACAGACATGTAGATCAGATATATGCTTGCTAGCAAATTTTTCAGGAATAATTGTACTGAAAGTGTGTAACAATAACTAATGCCCATGGAAATTTCACAAAGAGATAATATAAAAATCAAGTTAGGCCATTTTTTAAATATCATAACAACTTGATTATTAGGTTCCGTCTGGAAAATGAGGATTATAATATGGGGCCCATGTTTAGGCACGCCTTCAAGGAAATAATTTATCATGAGGAGCTTACAATTATTTAGACTCAGTATATTGATGTGCTAGAACTTGTCTAGCTTAATGGTATCTGAAGTCTTCCTGTTCAACTGCATAATAAGGGTGCAATTCTATAATATGTGCTACCTGCATGGAATAAGCATGGATTAGTTCACTTGATTACGCACGGGAAGCAAAACAAATCCAGTATAGATCAACATACTCGCTCCGGTCTATATTAATGGTCTTAACTTTGTTTAGATACGAATGCATCTAGTCTAAATACTATATTAGATACGTATGAATCTAGATAAAGTTGAGACAATTAGCATGGACCGGAGGGAGTAGGAGAGAAGCTACATAAGTTTTGGTATGTCACAAATAAATTGACATTTGTTTTGAACTAATAATTATATCTGATGTTTATGTTTTAAACTGATGTTTCCTTCCACAAATTATCAAGATGGCTTACTACCTGTACATGATTGGATGAATTCTGTTTTCTAGAGCACAATGCATCGATTATTTCTCCATCAGATTGGGTTCTACTACACATTCCTTGACAAGATTTTTTGGAAAAACTGTGCCAAGATGCATGACAAATGCACTCATATCGAGGAAATTGGGTAGCTCTAGGAGAACTTCAATAGCACAAACAACCGGCGATACCATATTCTGAAACAGTGAGCCTGCACAACAACGATGAAATAAAAGGCATCAGACTGGCAATAGACGGTCACCCATGGCGTTGAACCATAATGTGCATGATGGATTTGGGAGAAAGAACAGGAGAATGAT